>ML782724.1:137685-161738 GCA_009831015.1 Picea engelmannii
CTCTTCGAGGGGGCAACCTCCTTTTACCCCACTTAAATGTTCAAGTACAAGATGATTCAAAATGAAAATGTCTCCTTGGTATATATAGGAGACTAGGAGGTATAATTGCAACTAATGGCCTAAAGATGACATAAATAAAATAACATTACTAATATAATATTCCCCAATTAAGCGGTAATGAGCCAATATTAGGGCTTAACACTTGAGCACAAACAGACCATTCAACTGGTAGCATCATTATAGCCACACAGGCTAATTAAATCATGAGCACCGTCATTATTATCCAACTGGATAATCTCCATGAAAACTGGTACACTGTCAAGTGATAGAACACAACTGTGTTTATCCATAGTAGTACACAACTACTCAATCCATGACACATAGTCACAAACAATGGAACATATCCACCATAATAGCATACCTCTACTGTCTAGAGACATACAGTCTCCATAGTAATCATATCAACTGATATAAACCTGCACAAAAACAATGTTATGATATAAACTGAGTCATTCGGGACATTCTTCCACTCACATATGTGAGATCTAGAAGAGCATCTTCCCTCAGAGTAGAACATCAAAGATGGGCTATCTGGACTATTCTTCTCAAGAAAGGAAAAATAATTGTCCTCATTTATGATCCTGGACCATTCACCTATCCGGCCCATTCCTCCAACACTAAACAAAGTGCAACCTAGAGAGAATGAGTCTGCCCTAGGGAATGTCTGTCCCTGATTGTTGAACCTAGACCATTCACCTATCTGGGCCATTCCTCCGGAACTAAACAAAGTGCAACCTGGAGAGAATGAATCTTCCCTAGGGAATGACTGTCGTGACCATTTCCTAAGGAAATGACTATCCTGCACCAACCTCCAAAACATACCATTCTTCGAAACTGCTCACAATTGTGAGCTTCGAAAGAATGACTCTCCGGCAAGGCATACCAGTCTTCTTGACCACTACTGAGAGTGACCGTCAAGAAGAGAGACTGTCCTAGACCATTCCCCTACACTGGACACAAGGGGAATCACTGTCTATGGTACATCAACAATTCATCAAACCATTTTCATTACGAAAATGACCGTTCAATCTGGACCATTTTTCGAACTGGAAAATTCTCGTCTGTCAGAAATCTCAAACCACTTTCCGAACTGGAAAGGAAATGCCCAAGATGGGCCATTTTCAAAACTTGAAAATGATTTTCCTCAAATCAATGATATGTCAGTGCTCCCTCCCAACCTGGAGAGTCATCTCTTCCCTTTCAGCTAAGGGAGTTATTTCCACGATCCCCAATTTGTCTCGGAAATATACAAACTTTATTCTGGACAGAGGTTTTGTTAGGATATATGTTGTCTTCTCACTTGTGGGGATATACTGGAGCTTTATTTCTCCTTCATCTCAATGTGTCTCGAATAAAGTATTAGTTGATCTCAATGTGTCCGTTCATGAAACACTAGGTGTTCTGATAGCCTTATACAACTTTGATTGTCACAGTGTATTATGGTCGAATCTGGAACCTGATCAAATAATCTGGAAATTATCTTTCTCATCCATATTGCTTATGTACATGCCTCACATGCTGTGATATATTCTTCTTCTATTGTGATGAGTGCGGAAAACTTCTATTTCCTGCTGCCCCAAGATATCATAGCAGAGACCAAGATGAAACACATCCCTAAAGTACTCCTTTTGTCTTCTACACTTCCTGTCCAATCTGAATCTATGAATCCATGAAGTTGTATATCACTGGATGCGATATATCTTAAACCATAGTTTAGTGTCCCATGAATATATCTTAGAACATTCTTTGCAGCTATCCAATGCTCATGCCTGGGTTTTGGCTTAGTGTGTTTAAAGCAAAGCAAATGCCTGGTTGAGTGTTTACTAAATACATCAATGACCCAACCAATTGTAGATATAGGGACGGATCTACTGGATCATAATCTGAATCTCTTACTTTTCTTATATCTGAGGTCATAGGAGTGTCCATGGATTCACAATCCATCATTCCAAACTTCTAAAGAATCTTTATTGCATACTTTCCTTGTCCAAGGAATACTTCACCATGCTTCTACCATACTTCTAGTCCCAAGTAATAATGCATGAGAAAAAGATCTTTCATATCAAAATAAGAAGCTAGTTCCTTTTTGCACTGGATGATGAGATACTCTTCACCTGTTAGGAATAGATTGTCGACATATAGCAGTAGAATCATAGGTGCATTGTTCATGACTTTCTAGTAAAGATTTAGATCTGCATGACTTTTGGAGAAACCAAATCTCATTAGGTAGCTGTCTATTCTGGCATACCAAGCTCTTGGAGCTTGCTTGAGTCCATATAAAGCTTTCTTTAGTTTGAAAACATGAGTGTCTCTGGAATGTACTTCAAACCCTTGAGGTTGTTCAATGTATACTTCTTCTTTGATTTCTCCATTGAGGAAAGTTGTCTTTACATCCATATGATGTAAACTCCATCCCATGGAAGCAACAAGAGACATGATAGATCTAATAGAAGTATATCTCTAAGAAGTAGCTCTAAGAGCAAATGTTACGTCATAGTCTTCTCCCTCCTTCTGGGAGAACCCTCTAGCTATGAAACTTGCTTTATATTTGTCCACGCTTCTGTCTGCTGCATGTTTGATCTTATAGACCCATTTTGAAGTTACTACTGATTTTTCTTTAGGTCTAGGCACAATTTCCCATACATCATTTTTCATGATGGATTGGTGTTCTTCTTTCATGGCTTCTTACCGTTGTTTCTTCTGAACTGCCTCTTCAAATGTGGTAGGTTCTTTGTTTATAAGCTTTTTCATACATGCTGCATAGTTGGAGAATCTCTTGGGCTTCTTACTTTTTCTGAAGGTCCCACTTGGGGCTTTGAGTCTTTCTACTTCTTCTAGGGTAGCTTCAACCCAAGATGGTCGTTTCTTGGTTTTGGGTACAGTGTCTGAATCAATGGTCTCAC
Organism: Picea engelmannii; assembly: GCA_009831015.1. Taxonomy (NCBI): domain Eukaryota; kingdom Viridiplantae; phylum Streptophyta; class Pinopsida; order Pinales; family Pinaceae; genus Picea; species Picea engelmannii. Next base: position 140,649 of record ML782724.1, read on the forward strand.
ATGGTTGCATCAGATGATCAAGTTGTTCTTTTTCTTCATTCTGACTTTCTGGAAGACACGTGCCTTCTTTAATAGGCTCTTCATACTCTTCTTCATCTATAGTTTCTTCTATGGATTTCTTGAAATCCATATTTTCATTGAAGGTCACGTCTCTGTTGATTTCAATATTATGTTGTTCCGGGATATAGATTCTATAAGACTTGGATGATTCACTATATCCCATGAATATGACCTTCTTTCTCGAGGGTTCTAATTTGTTCCTTTTATCCTTGGGAATGTGAAAGTAAACAAGGCATCCAAATATTCTTAAGTATCCACATTAGGTTTCTTTCCTGAGAAGGCTTCTTCTGGAGTCATATCCTTTAATATGCGGTGAGGACTTCTATTCTGAACATATATTGTTGTCATGGCTGCTTCTCCCCATAAATACATAGATAAACCTTGATCGTTTAATAATGCCTTCATGGTTTCTTCAATAGATCTATTCTTCCTTTTTGCTACACTATTTTGTTGAGTATTATGAGGAACAATCAGCTCCCACCTAATCCCTATTGACTTGCAAAAGGAAACGAATACCTTGGATGTGTATTCTCCTCCATTATCAGTTCTCAAGGTCTTGATTTTCTTGTTTGTGAGGTTCTCTATCTCTGCTTTGAATTCTTGAAACTTGTTGAATACTTCATCCTTTGTCTTCAAGAGATATAACCAAGTATTTCTCAAGTAATCATCTATGAAGATTACGTAGTAAAGAGAACCTCCTAAATATTTGACTGGCATCAGACCGCAAACATCTGAATGTATTAGATCTAGAGTCTCCTTAGATCTATTGTTGCTGCTTGGGAATGGTTTCTTGATATTCTTTCCAAGAGCACATCCTTTGCAAATTCCTTCATGTATAGGCTGTAATTCTGGTATTCCTTCAACCATCTTTCTGAGGAAGGGTAATGCTTGATAGTTAATATGATCATACCTTATATGCCAAAGTTCATTGGGATTGACTTCATCATGTACAAGAGATTCATCATTTTTTTCTAGTAGTCTGTATAGATTTCCTTCACGGGTTCCAATAACACTAGCATTCTCTATGCTGGAGTCTCTAGGCCAAGATAACACTTTTCCATATACAAAAGCTATTATGTTTTCTTTTTCTTCTAGGAAATATATGGATACAATATTCTTTTCTAAACCAGGTACATATAAGACATTGCTCAAATGAACATTGTTACATGTTTTCAACTTGACGGAGGCTTGACCAATTCCTTCGACTGGGTAGGTGCTTTTATCTCCAAGCTCTACTTTGTACGATTTCTTTTTTTCATTTAGATTGGAGAGTCTGGTTTGATCTCCTATCATATGCCTAGAATCTCCACTATCAATTATCCACATGTTATCTTCAAGCGTTCCTGTGAGTGTTGAGTAGAATGGATGACTAGTCTTTTCATTCATGACTTCGATTTACTGATGGTTGGTCAAGCTTTGACCCAAAATTTCAACTTTGACGTTTCTTCCTTCTGAGAGTGCCAAGAGGTATGATGGACTAAGGTGCACTTGAATACCTTCTCCTTGAGTGAGGTGTTCCATCATAAGGTGTTGGATCGGGGTTTTAGGGTTTCTGCAACTGCACCTACTAGTAACCCTAGCGACAATGCTTTGGTAACTGCTCCTGCTAGAAAACCCTAGTGACAGTTCTTCAATGAGCTTAGTATCCTTATGGATACTATCCCTTCCAGTGGTTAGACTAAATGAAGGTGGCGTGGGTCCATAACCTGTTAGAATATTGGATGTGCTCATTTAACCATAAACAATATAGCAATATTGTCACCCAACCATAGGCACTAATGCCACCCCCGAGCACCTTGAACTTGATAGAGAGAAGAATTCTGATAGAAAATCAATAGCCAACCTAGGCTAATGCACCAAGCAAGAGATAACCAGGACTAACCAGAGAGTCCAACCCAGGAAGACCGAAACTATAGACTTTAGAACTGGTGACAACACCTTCTCCAAGACTTGCACACAAAACTGCCCAACTGCAGTGAGCACAAGTGCATTTATGTGATTATGAGAATCGTGTGTAAAATGAAGACTGACCTCCTATATTTATACTGCCTCTTCCAGATTGTTAGGGCCGACTTCTCACTCTAGGTTCTAATTAATTAATATTAATTATCTCCTTTAGCTGATATCTCTTCAAGGGTTATATTCAATTATTTTCTTGCTTCCATAATATTCTAATCTTGTCAAAGGTCACAATGGAGGTTAATACCTCCCGCAACTACCATAATATCAACACATTCTTATCAATATCATGGATCCATATTAACTCTAGATCTATTAATTGTTGAGAGGCATAAAATCCTTCAGGTACAAACTTTCAATGTTTTTGCACGTTTAGAGAATATTTAAATACTGGGAAGCCATTAAAAGTCACATTACCTGGAAAGAAAACTCCTTTCAAACATGCTTGTATTTTAATGAGAACTACATTTAGTGACTCCCCCTTGTTCGATACAAAGAAAAGCTCTAGAAAAATCCCCTAGTTTTTATCCAAGTGTCATTTCATGAGGGTAATTGCCAAGGTTGGTGATCCTTCTGATAGTCAATCTATAGAATTGAAGCAATGACCATATTTAAAATAATAATTTATGCATAACACCCACATATAGACTTATTTTTTGGTTGGAAATAAATCCTTGGGAAAATTCTAGGCACTTCCCCCCTTTATGAGAATGTTACCTAATGTAAAGTAGGCGGTGTAGAATTAATATGCCTAACCTCATGGGAATCAAATCGGGTCCTACATAGTGCACTAAATTACTAAAAGCACCCTAGCAACAATGGAACCAACCAATTAGGCTAACACTTAAGGCTCACATTGGTAAAGTTACTATCAAGGAATATCATACAACCTAAGTGGGCCTAATGGTTAAGAACATATGTTTCCTCCTAAGAAGTCATAAGGTCATATCCATAGGGGGGTAGGGTATGTTTATCTATGTATACTTTAGCAGTCAAATCGTTGCACAGAGGGGGTCCCTTGTCCCACAAACAAGGGGGTCTCATACACCAATTTGGTGCCTAGCTTGGTCGTAACCTTAAAATAAGATTATTATTATTATTATTATTATTATTAAGAAAAATGATTTTTTTCTCAAGTTGGGTTTACCTTCACCATTTGCATGGTGGAAGGACTAGAGGTGGAATTGTTATAAGGCGTTCAAGAAATATCAATCCATTGAGGGGTATCACTCGTTGAGTTCCAAATGAGTAAAAAATTTGTGACCGAATTAACTCTAGAGGATCTCTTCTTAACAATGCACTTGGTTGTCACAACTCTAGTCTATTTGGAAGTCTTATATCAAGTCAAAAAAACTATCTTTCATGGGTCCATGATGTTGGGTGAACTTCCCTCGACCAACACTTGAAGTATCTAGGAGGTACTCAACCCAAATGTCCCTTTTTAATGAGGAAGAAAGGGTTAAACACCAATTTTGATTCTATATTTATGCTACTAGTTAACTTGGGAATGAGCACAATGAGCATTGAAGAAAAGAGCACCATAACTAACTTTCTTCTTCTCAGCCTAAGAATTGAAAATTTCCCTAGTGAGAGTTGGCAATCTCCATGGAGAAGCACCGAGAGTGATAGGAAAATGATGGATGGAACACCACTACACTTGTTGATTAAACAACATTGAATAGGTGGGGCTCAAATCCTAGTGACCAAACTCCTCCTCCAAATTTGGTCTATTGTTGTTGCCTAATATTTATCTTTATTGTGTGAGGTGGCCACTTTCTATGTCTATTCACTCTTGGTTTATATCCCGAGGGTTCTTTGACACTTTGTATAGGGAATGTACTATTATCAATTTTGATGTAACCCCTATGGCCAGTCTCTATGTTAATTCACTCTTGGTTTCAAGCCCTAAGGTTATCCAAAACGCTTCATATATAGCATGTACTATTATCAATTTTGATGTAGCCCCTATGGCAGATGCTATATTCTAGGGTTTTTTTGCTTGTGGTGACTTCGACCTACTTTTTTAGTGTAAAATGTTGTGCATATACCATTTATTAAAGGAAACATTTTATTAAAACATAGTTAACTTTACAAGGTAAATATCAACATCAACCTATATGTTTAGCATTAAAAGTTAATTGAAACCCACATTTCAAGGTTTGGTGACAGGCTAAGAGATATTTGGTGGACTTGGACACATAGGGCCTCACACAAAGAAAGAAGAAATTCATGTATTTTCTACTTTTTATTAAACTTAATATCTTTTCAACATTTTGACATATCAATAGTTTGTGAAATAGAACAATGCATATTTTCTTTCCTACAATCCTTGATTTGAGAATTGTAGGATGGTGAGATCAAAACATTTGAAATGAACTTCAACAAAGAAGAATCAAGAAAATGCTTAGGGAAGATGCTCTAGTGATGAGATTTAGCAAATGATTAGCAAACAAGATTCAACATAACAAGGGAACCGTTTGGTTGGCCTGGGATTTAATATTTATGTAGTGCTTTAAAATTTTGTCACATGATCTTATATTTGACTTTTAACTCTAGACTCTTGACATGGGACATAGATCTTTGTTCACTTTGGTTCATAAATAATATTTTCATGACATGGTCCATGACAATTTTGAATCTTGATACATGTTGATTGATTGATCGTGATCATATGATATACTTTGATAAGTTGTGTTTGCATTATGTTTGGTGTAGTCTCTCATGTCTAATCTAAATCCAATGCATTTATTTTTCAAAAATCCATATTTTTTGTAATTTTAATACATCTAGTCATTTTCGGGTTGACTTACGAGTTTTTTAAGCCATATACTTAAATTTGATTCTTCATAAAAAATGAGTCTCATGTCAAATCAAGTATATTGGCTTTCATAGTCACTTTATATTGATAGCATGTAAGTTGCAACCAATGTAACATATTTAAATGTTGAAGTTAGGAGTAAGGTGGTAAACCACCTTAACTACTTAGGAATGTGTGAGAAAGAAATGTATCACTACAACATTAATAATAAAAGTCATCTTTATTATGCCACTTACAAGAGCGACTCATTTTTAAATGCCCCATCTACCATGAGATCAAAGAGAGATATCACAACCTATTTTGGGACTTGAGAATCTCCATTTCCACTTTTTTCCACTACCCCAACTGGAGATGCCTTTCTCCCTTCATGAAGGAATTATTTGAGCACAAGTCTCAGTGTCGACATGCCCTATCTTAGATGAAGGCCTTCAAGAGGATCACCTCATACTTCCTAGCTACCTTATCTAATTAAGGAAACAAGTAGCATACAAATATCCATGATTATTTTGTCTCCAGATTGCTATGATCTCAGGGTTCCATTCAACACTCCCTCGGCCCCGAAGTGGTAAACCAACCTCCTTGTGACCCATGAGGTGTTGTTGGTCCAAGACACAATGTGTACACCACTAGACCAACAAATAGATCAACACCATGCAGCCACATAGGCAATTTTCCACGTCCAACACACTTCTCCTCAGATTTGTACAAATAATTGGGATTTTGTTTGGAGTTTCTTCCCTGTGGAGACTTGGGCTTCCTCACTCCTATGCTCCCCCTAGGCTCTTGTGGTTGATCCCTCTCAGGGATTACCACTCTTGGGAAGATATCATCTAACAATGCATTGACCCTTTCATAGTTATTGATGACTCCAATGAAGAGAATGTATTAGGATCTCCTTACTTGCCATTGCTAACCAGCTCTAGCTTCAACATGCCTTGAAATTTTCTCTTATGTTTAGCTAAGACTCTATAGTGTCTAACATATTTCTTTCATTTGCACCTTATTTTATATCTTCTCTCAATAAGACATTTAGTTTTCCACTCAACATTTAATTTAGGAATTTAGGGTTTAACTAGACACTTAATTTTTTATCTTTCATTTCTTTTGATGTTGACCTAAGAGTTGTTTTCACCCTCAAACTTTGTAAATATGTACTATTTTAGTCCCATTGACTTAATTTTATGGTCCTTTGTTGGATATTAACGAAATTATCTTATCTTATCTCTCCACCATCATATTTACAAATGATTATATGCACCCTTAATTGTTGCAAAGATAGCATTCACCATCATAATGTCAAGATAAAGATTTTCTCATCTCAAGTATACTGTTCAAAACAGACAATATTAACTCCTTCAAATATTTATATTTTACAATAATGATGCATATATAGAGAGAAAGGGCATGGGCATGTTTGAATAAAAGTAGTTGGGTACTAAAACCAAACAATTTAAAATGAAAACGTCACTATTTCAACCAAAACATATGACAATTTCTCTGCGACTTAAAAAAAAGCCTGGTTGTGAAAGAATTTCATATGCCCTTCGCTCTTCTTTGCACCCATCAATAATTTCATAGCTACAACTTTTCGTCAACTTTTTCAAACCACCTTGCCACTTCCACATTCAATTTTTCCAAACCACCTTGCATGCTTGGGCATCATAGTGGAAACCACAGTCTCCATACATGACACAGAACACATAGTGTCCACTACATCTACAACGCTCTGTACTGGCACTTACAATACTGTTGGGGGGCCTGAAAAGTATCCTTAGCAATCTCCTGCACATTTACTATGAAATCCAGTAAGGAGAAGAGCCTACACAAGAACATCAAATCCCATCATCATATCACAATACTGATGTAAAACAAATAACTAATTTCTAATTTGTAGCAAAAATCTGAAACAAACTAAACCGATAAAGCACAAACATGTTATGGGTCACAAAAAAAAATAACAAAATTCAATTGGCTTACCATCCGAATAGATATATTATGCCCCTCTGATCTAAAGCACACAATAATTAAATTCAAATAGCTTTACCATCCAAATAATTATCCTATTCCCCTTTGATCTTTCTATATATGTAAAAATAAAATAGCAGCATCTCACAACAAACACATAGCACTTACTTTGAATCTTATGAACAACGTTTCCCACCACTCTCATATCCTCTACTAACTATGAAATACATACATACATAAGAATTGTGATGATGAAAAGCTTACAAAATAATGATGATCACATCCTCGTCCCTTTGCAACAACTGGATGCTCACTGATCCCACTGACACACTTAAACAAAGAGGGTGTCCACCAGATAAAGCTAGTAGCATGCTACCTTCTGTTTAAATTCTTCCCACCTTTTCCCAACAAGTCTTATTTATGGCTACAGGGACAATGCTAGTTATACTAATCCTCTCCTTGTAGGCTGAGGCTGAAGCTGCATTCTGATTTCTTCGCATCCTACAATTTCGTAGCCCTTTTTTTTCAATCCATAATTTTGGTTTCCTTCAAATATTTCAATGTTGCTGCAGCTGACAAGGAAGCGGTAGATATGCCCTTTCGAAACTTGCTAAACAGTATTTCATTTGTTTCATTGGGCTCTTCATCACGCTCAATTTTTTCATCTCTTGGTACAGAATTATTGTCAGACTCGACGTTATCACCTGTACTACTAGCTTTTTATGAAAACTCATAAGATTCAATGTTGAGATTTTCTCAGTTTCACTTAACTCCTTTGCCTGCAAGGGAAGGATAAAAAGAGAATCAACATTTCTTATCTAATTCCACAAATTTTTAAGAGCATCTTCTCTTACAAGAACATATTATAAAGTTACATGTTCAGTTGCAGCTGAGATTTTATCCTTCACCGCAACAAACACTTAGCCATGGAAAAACACTGAACTTCAGCTAACTGCCAGATTGATTCATAAAGCATTGCAGCCTAAACCATCAATTAAAAAAGGCATCCACCTTTTAAAAAAAAGGAATCAACACTCTGTCAGAAAAAGCCAGAGTATGGCCACAAATCATTATTTGAAAGGAAAGAAAAATACTGTTTGCAACAATTTAAACAAACTATGAATACTCTGAATAGAGGTGGTCAAGAATCATACATAGCTTAGAAGTAACGGACAACAGGAAATAATGAGCCTTTCCATGCCCCTTTGAGCCAACATTCTTGGCCTTTCCATGCCACTCAGAAGTTAATAAAAGAACTTAAAATCATAACACTGTCATTTTGGAATAAGCCTAGGTGAGGAATTTTCTCCAGATCCAATTGCCATGCTTTTTTCATTTTTCTATCTTTTCAAAAAATTGAAAAACCTGCTCAAGAACCATTATTGTCTTGAGTCCCTTTATTAAATGAACAGTCAACAACCTGGTTCTTAAATAAACAGTCAACAACCAATCCAGGGATGAATAAGCAAGCTCCACAAATCTGCGGGAAAACACAACACTTGGACAACAGAAAACATAGCTCACAAGCCTAAATGTCTACATCAAGAAGATGTAACTTTGCAAATATAACCTTGCTTGAAATCATTTGCAAGCCGATATAAGCCACTAACACTTAACAATCACGCCGACGATTAGAAACCCATGTAATGTTTTCTGAACTAGAAAAACTTCCACGTAATTTTGGAGCATTATGTCACAATGGGTATTCATTTAAACACAATAGCATATATCTCCTCTTCCCCAGAGGTATCTAAAGCATAAAATAAATATTGGAATAAGAATCTCCTACTGCAGCAATTTTTTTTGGGCACCCTCATACCTGTGCAGTGTACAATCTATGGTATAAGCCATAACAGGAGCAGACGTGTTTAAGATCCTGCGAAAAAAGAAAAAATTATTTTGGATCACGCTGGGAGTTCAGAGCAACAATGGAAGTAAGTTGCGAATTATAAAGGCCTGATGTTGCAAGGAATACAGCATCCAGATATGAAAACCAAAGACGATTCTTAGGAGCTTCTTCTACACTTAGATTTCATTTATCAAAACCACCACCTCCATCCATCAGACTTGCATTCTTTGCTTCACAGAAATTAAGATAATGGTGTGAAAAGCACATTCACACTATCAATGATTGCATTCTCTGCTTCACACAAATTAAGATAGTGGTGCGAAAAGCAAATTCACACTATCAATCACAGAGGCTGTAGACTCATCACAAACAACACCACTCACAGAGGCTGTAGACTCATCACAAACAACACCACTCCTGCAAACTTTTATAGAGCGAACTAATCCATAAGAAGTCCAGTAAATACCATGCATCGGTCTTTCTGGGTTCCATGAAACATTAACTTGTTCAGGTACCAATAATAATTACCTCCATTTCTGTTTCAGATACCTGTGATAATTACTGAAACCCCAAATTTGGATGCTACACCATTCTTCATATCCCACCAATGCAACTAACATCTCTGAGTTACAATTCTACTTCAACATCTCAATTTTGGCTCCTGCTGGTCCATAGATGTCCAATGAACCTCTGTCCAGACAAAGCCCAAAAAATGGATATTTACATGAGACTTTGTCCAAGTTATTGTGCAGATCATATAAGACTTTGTACAAATTCAAAAGAGAATTAGAAGAGTTCCCAAAATTATGGTAAATCAGGGCTAATAGATTTTGAGATTACGAAGAATTAAAAAATTTATGGTAAATCAGGGCTAATAGATCCATTTCAAAAAGCATGAACCCAAAAAAACTGAAAAACAAAAAAACATGAGAGGGCTTTTTGGTTTTCCCAACTTTTTTTGGTGCAGTGTGGTGGACCAATTTTGAAATTTTCCATTCAGTTGTCGACGAGAGAGAGAATTTTTCTTTGTCTCATATGTGAAACGAATTTGCGAGAGAGGGGGAGGCCAATGTATCCATTGAAAGGAAGTATATATATTATCAAAATCTTACAGAATTTCACATTTACTTCTTCCTCCCTCTCTATCTCTGGTCTGGTCAGGTATATATGCGAGGTTGGGCATCTCAGTCTGTGTCTGTGCATGTGCCTGAGCCTAAGCATGTCCCTATGCCTACTCATGTCATGTGTGTATGTGATATGTGATAGAGGAGGCAACAATTTGATTTGGATCATCCTCTGTTCGAGAAAAGATCTTCAAATGAAGGGTCGTTAAGATGCTCAAGGGTTACTTCTCTCTTTCAATGATGGCTTATTTATATTCCAGGTACATTTTACTATTATTTGCTTTTCCCTCGGCTCTTCTCTGCTCTCACAAACACCATAGTTTTTTTTAAATTCATTACAACAATTTAATGTACATTTGTCCCTCTCTGCTAGGATAGAGTAGGCTAGGTTAGGCTAGGCTAGGCTAGAGTAGAGTAGGCTAGGATATGATAAAGTATGCTAGGATAGAGTAGACTAAGCTAGAGTAGCTAGCTTAGAGTAGAGTAGGTTAGGCCAAGCTAAGTTAGGCTAGGCTAGGATAAAGTAGGCTAGGCTAAGCTAGGCTAGGCTAGGATAAAGTAGGCTAGGCTAGGCTAAGCTAGGATAAAGTAGGCTAGGCTAGGCTAAGCTAGGCTAAGCTAGAGTAGGCTAAGCTAGAGTAAGCTGGCCTAGAGTAGTCTAGGCTAGAGTAAGCCAAGTTAGAGTAGGATAGAGTATGCTAGAGTAAGCTAGGTTAGGGTAGGCTAGGAAATAGTAGGCTAGATTAGGCTAGGCTAGAGTAGTCTAGAGTATGCAAGACTAAAGTAGGGTAGGCTAGAGCATGCTAGAGTATACTGGGCTAGAGTCAACTAGAGTAGGCTAGAGTATGCTAGGTTAGTGAAACCCAAGCTAGAGTAGGCTGGAGTAGGATAGACTAGGCTAGGTTTGGCTAGATTAGGTAAGAGTAGGTTAGAGTAGGCTATATTAGGTTAGGCTAGAGTAAGCTAGACCTGAGTAAGTTAGGCTAGAGTAGGCTACATTAGTTCAGAGTTGGTAGGGCAAGGTAGGGTAGGTTGGGATAGAGTAGGCTAGGCTAGAGTAGACTAGGAAAGAGTAGGATAGGCTAGGATAGGCTATAGTAGGCTAAGCTAGGCTAGATGTTACAACCTTATTTTCCACCCTAGTGTCGCATGAAGGACATATTGATGATATTATGCTGAGACACACCCTGCTGCCCTAGATTCAGTGATTTTTTATCATGGTTGCTATTGATCCCACTAATAGGTCATGACCAGTCGCTAATGAATTTCTTTGTAGCTTGATGCTGATCGTTAGTTGCATTAGTGTTGGCTTGTGACTACCTCTGTATCCTTCTAGAGTTGGTGATTTCCAAGGATATCGGTGTTGGGTGAGTTGGTTATCTCATGATAGGAGCTTGGGAACTCTTAATCCAGTCGATTTCACTAAGTTCTAGAGATCTAGAAGCCTCTCCTAGCCTCCTCCACCTATCAATAAAAGGAAGGTATTTCATGGGAAAGACAAGGAAGAATCATTTTACAATACATGTAGTTGAATTTTCAGAGGAGCTTCTCCACAGAATTCATCCTTCAAATCAGGTTTTCATTGCTTGAGTGTGGGTTGAGGAGGAGCAAGAGCAAGGGCCAAATGAGTATCTCTTGCATAAATGAAGGTATGCTTATGTCATTGATGTATTTCTCTTTTCATTAATATAAATCTATGTGTTTTCCCCTCTCTATGTTGTTGTATTTAGTTACAAATGATATATATGGCCTTTGCTTGAGTAGATCAGATTAGATCTAGAATATAATTGTTATTTCCTAACAGTCGGAGAATTCGTATATTGGTATTTGTTCATCACTTGTGTGCAAGAATCAAATTGCAGGATCTCGAGCTAGATCTCAGGAGCTGCATTAGCCATGACATATGAGGACAACCATCATTAAAGAGGTATGTCATTCTCTCTCTCCTAGTGTGAAAGGAATCAATTTGTTCAGATCTAGGGAAACCTCATAGCTATCTATACATGTTGTCTATCTTGGACCAAGGGTAGGTCCAAGGGAGGTCTGACTTATCCATAGGCTAGATTTATCCATAACAGAATTGGTGACTCCATTTGGGAAGTGTTAGCACACTTTTTCACCCTCCAATTGAGCTAATATAACAGAAAAAAAAACAACGATGAAGAAGGTGCTAATTAAAGGAGAAAAGTCCCAAATTGTCAAAGGTTAGACTCCTCTTTGTTTGGGATAGTGCTTTCCATCCTCAGGGGGGAGTCCCTATCGTACTTTTTTGTTGTCTTAAAGTCTGTTTTATGCAAAAAGTGACAAAAAACAACGAATGATATGTCTTGGAAAACATGTTAAAATTTCCCAAGACATGGGGGAAAAGATAGTTTTGTGTAGCTTGGAGGGATCCTAGAGGGTTAGCACAAGATATATAGAAGGAACAAGAAAATAAATCACTTACATGATTGATTAAAATCATAATAAATGGTAAGAAGCTACTAATCTAATTGCAAGAATTAAAGAAAACACCAACAAGAAAGGTTCGGAAACAAACATAAAACTTCTTTATTATAGGCTTGTCAAAGGGTTGATTGTTGTACAATCAACAAGTCCACAACCGGTACAATGTTTACTCTTGCTCAAACAGAGAGTAGCTAGACTAAAGAATGAGAGAGAAGAGAATGTATGAGAATATGTCGTTGTTGCAAAAATCCAACCAAGAATCAATGTAGATCATCCAATATATAGGAGAGAGGGTGCACTTAACCAATCTTATACCAAGGAAGGCACATAAGAGATGGAGAAAGAGTGTATGGCACATGGGGAGAGAAGGAAAAGTGAGGAATGCATGTGCACAAGTGCAAGTGAGTGTGAGGAAAGAGTCTGCAATATACCAGATGAATAATAATATGCATAACATAAATATTTAGCAAGAAGTAATGGAACAACAAGATTATAGCAAGAACAATACCATAATAACACTAGAAAGATCACCTTTATTAGATATATCAATGTTCATTGGCCTTGTTTGATCCATAATTGGATCTTGGGACCAAAATGGGTCTAGGAAGACCTAAAAATCAAAGTGCTTAGACTAACTTCAAAACATACATGTGCGTAGGACTCACCGATATGAAATCAACGCATCTTGAACGGACTCAAACAAACATCGTATGATCAAGATATTGTGGTCTGTTCATTTCGTCAAACAAGCAAAAAAAGATGTTGATTATACTGTCCGTACAGTCTTGACGTGAAAGATGACTGTACAGTCCATACAGCCATATAACTGACGTGGAAGGGTACGTTGGCGCTGATGTGGGCATGTACATGTGGACCAGTCAGAGTGTGACGCGTGGCACCACTGCAAGGGTGACATGTGGCACAGACTGACGTGGTAAGGTACAATGGCAGGTACAGTGAATGTTGATGTGGAAGGTACAATGGCATATGACTGGGCTGACATGGCATGTATTCGACGAATATCATGGTGCCACACTGCCCAGTCTTGGGCTGCCACGTGGCACCCATCCATTAGCTAGCAGTGTTTGGAAAAATTTGTTTGGGTCTATGGGATTTGAACCTGTGACCTCTCATCCGGGCTAGTGTCTTGGCAGGGACGGGCTAGCCAACTCGCTCGTGGTGGTCCTTGATTACTAAGGGATAAACATTATAATGAAAGTGTTATGGTGGGCACGTTGGTGAAAAATAGGGCTGGGGCCTAGCCCCCAGCCCCGACGCATACATTATGCCACAACATATGAACATAACCATGTGACCTGGCCTATTCATTTGTCGTAGATTGTATGGTATAGCTCCAGCCCTTGGTGTAGCTCTAACCCCCGATCACATTGGCAAACCCCATATGACTCGGGCTTCATGACATTTGGCGCACGAAAGTATAGAGGTTAGCCCTGGTCGGTCGGGCTAGCCCACCGACTAGGGGCGTAACCATGGGCTACACCGTTGGGGGGGCAGATATTTATGAGCGCATGGAGGGTTTAGCCACGACCATATGGCCGATACACAAGTGACCAAGAGATTAAGTCGGGGAGCCAGCGCACAAACAGTTAGCCCGGGGCCATATGGTGGGCGCCCATATGCCCAAGAGCACGGAGATTGGGGGTTGTGCCCTACATATTTTCAAAAGTGGTTTTTATTACTTTATATTAAGATTTTAATTGATTTATTCAACAGTTTTGTGGGATTTTGGTCATTTTGGGGGGATATTGGGCCCTTTTTGAGGCCAGATCTTGGGGAGAAGTTGGGAGGTCGTTACCCACTTCAAGTATATATAAACCAGAGGTTCTTGAAGCCATGGAGGGAGGTTCAAAACAATTTTATGCTGGAGAATTATTGAGCCAAAGCCATTTTTATGCAAGGAAGCCATTGAGGAGAGCACCTTTGTGGGCCATTTCTGGGAGCTCCGTCCATCCATTTTCAATGTTGTCAGTTTTGTTGGGTTCTTGAGATTTGGTAGAACAAGAATAGATCAATTTGTAACCTTTTTGGCACTATTGTGATGTATTTTTAAAGCTTTGAACAGAAATAAGAAAGCCTCACCCACTGAGACAAAGGCCCGGAGACATAGGCGAGATTGTCGAACTCCATTATCACTTTGGTGTTTTGTGGTTTGTTGTTCTTTATGCTTATGTTCAGATCTGTATATTATCTTATGGATGCTATGTTTCCTTTTTTATTCTTCCTCTTTCATTAGTTTTCCTAAATGGTAAAATAACTCATGCAAAACAACTTAACCATTGCCATTTAAAAGATCCTTTCGGATCATTGTAAGTCCCTAAAGTTGCATTTGACTGTGAGAGGGAAAGCTAGGGAATCATTAGGTTATTGCAATGGTATTTTTAAGGGTTTTATGAATAAGTTTTTAAAAAATGGTTGAAAGTTGGTTCAAGGGTTCAAAATAAACACATACTCAAAATAAAGCCAAAAAATAACCCACTGATTTAGTAAATGGTAGTCACATTAATAGATCCGACAATAAGGTAAATAAAGAAAGAAATATATGAGAGTATTCAATTTTTCAACCCAATATAGATTTCTTATTTCAAAATATCATTGATAAATAAGAACATGTACTTGAAGGCAAATCTTGATAATAAACAAGAACAATAAAGTTTTCACTGTGTTACTTAAGATCAAGAAATCAATGCATTGCAACAGAAAAAATGACTTCAAGTAAGAAAAGAAATAGAATACGAAATGAAAGAAAATATGACCATCAACATGCCTTTTCCATTTAGTATCAATGTGGAATATAAACTGTCTTACAATGGATTTTCAAAATACGTCCCTGAATGCCCAACTTATCGACCCCTAACTTCTCCTTCTGCAAAGTTTATATAGAAACAATACATAATTATTAAGATCCAAAAGAAATGGATCTGAAAACCTCTTCATTTATATTTAGTTTCTTGTTTCAAATAATCAAGAAGAATATCAAATCTGATCTACAATTCGAATTGATGAGGTGGCTTGTCAACTGTTGTCCATGAGATTTTTTAGGAAAATAAATCTGGCAAATTCCTGAAAAAAGGGTCCAACAATATCTTCTTATATCTCAAACGGTCATAGCGGTGTAAAAAAAGAGAGAGGTTTTTGTGAAGGGGCCCATTACCAACAAAAACCTCTTTTAGTTTCCAAAAAATCATCTCCCTTTGTTTTGCAAACCTTGCCCAAAATTAGTGACTAAAACATGAAATTATTTATTGTGAAATCTCTGAAAAATAGGCCTCAAAGATATATTTGAATATCTTAAAATATGATAGCTATGTAAAAACAGAGAGAGGTTTTTGTGAAGGGGCCTGAACTTTGGATGATATTCTATTGGAGCAAGTAGGTTAAAATAAATGGAGGCTTGGGGTTTCCTTATCTTAATTTCATATTTGGAGGATAACCCAGTGCTAAGATCCTCTTCTTCAGAGCTTTTTGGTTCTCTGATTTCTGGAATATCCTATAGATTTTATTGTTGTTTGGAATTCCATTTCTCAACAAAAGGTTTCTCTTTCATCAATTGATTTATCATACTCCGCAACTCCTTTACTCTATCTTTTTCCTTCCTTACTTTCACTTTAAATTCTGGATATTACTCTACAGGGGTAGGTAAATTCAAATCTATATTTATTGGCAGCTCTAGTGGAATTCCTTATAGGGAATTTAGGTATAGGTGTTTACTTTTTTCTCTATTTTTTACCCTTTGCACTCTTCTTAACTGTAGATTGTTGTTTCTGCTTGGCTGGAGTCTGAACAAGGCTTATAGTGTAATCATCATTTTCATTAATTTCTCTCTTTATATCTGGATTATGATATATGTCAATGTCTTCATTTGTTTTAGACTTCTTACCTCGACTAGTGGTAGCTTTCTCATGGTCTTCACCTTCAGGAAAATCTCCAATAGTTTTCTAAGTTTGCAATTTCCTCTTGCTAGCCCGAGTTACCCTAGATGCAGGTGATTCTTATTTAATTAAGAACTCAGTGGCTTTACCAGTTTGTTTCTGTTGGGTTGTTTTCTTCCCTTTGATATTTTTGGATTTAGTTGACTGTAAATCGTTTCTTAAAGACCGGATTAGCCAATCCCAGGATCTCTCGACTTCGTTTAAAGAGAAGATTACCAATGTCCTAATTAAACCCTGATGAAAGAGACTGCTTTTAGCTATAGCAGGATGGGATTGCACCCTCTTGGACATTTTGGATAAACTCTTAAGCAGAAAGTAGGGTAAATTAAAAGGATAATCACCATTAATATGAATTAACAGTCTGATATGAGAGATATAAATCAATGAAAACCTGCCTTCACACGTAATGTACATGTGGATGATTAGCAAAGCGATGTGCCATTCCTTCTTTACCCAGCTATGTGTTATTCCCTTGTTCCACACCGGGAAAACCAATTAACAGTTGGTAAGCAGCCATCCACTGAAATAGGCAGTTCTATCCAATCTATCACACCCTTATAGTTCAATAGAGTGAACCCGAGTGCGGAAGTTGTATTCATAAAAGATCTTATACCTATTTTGGCAGAAGAGATGCCTCCTGCAGAATTATTCTTTAGTAAGAAGAGAAGGGCGGTAGTTAGAAGAGAAAAGCATCAAAGGGATGGTGCGACTGTCAAGAAGCACATAGTGCTATTGGACGGGCAGGCCCTAGAAGAAGAAGACTTCGCTATAGATGTTGCAAGCTCATTGGGAGCTTTTGCAACAACAAACCAGTTTTCAGTGGGCAACCTAAAAGAGAAATTGAAGCAGAAGGATCTGTTGGGGAGCCAATTGCAAGACAAAATAAAGACTGTGGAGCAGGAATCCAGGAGCGATATGAATAAAGTATTTGAGCATACTAGAGCTTGTGAAAGGAAAGAAATTCAACATCTCAGGATCAACCTTGATGAGATATAGAAAGAGTCACAAGCAAGCAGGGAATTGGTCAGATAGTTGCAGGTAAAAATAAGCGTAATCGAAAAAGAAACAGTGGATATATTATCTTTCCAAGCCCAAGATTTAGAGATTCACGAGAAGTTGGGATCATCCCAACGATGCCTCTTGACTAAAATAGAATGTGTTCAAGATTATTATCAATTGGGAGAACACTCTTTAGAAAATTTTTGCATAAAAGAGAAGGAGGCCACTGCAGCTAGAGTTACATTCCAGGAGGTTGTCCTGTCATCAACAAAGGAGGAGGTTACCATGGTCACCAGATTGTCCCTCTCAAAACAAACCTGAGGAGATATAATACTTAAGACCTGGGAGGCCAATATAGTTGAAAGTAAAATATTGGCCAGGGAGGTGAAAAAGGATTGTGAAGAAGATTTCCATGCTCTTGACAAAGAATCATTGTACGTGGGAAGAGATAATATCTCTGGAGACCTGGGACAAATTGATATGACAAAAAATCAATATGATTTCAAAGAAAGTATGGAGGAAGCTCGGGCCAAAATTTTACAATTGAAATGGGTTGATCTTACTCTGATAAATAAATGGATAGTCAACCCTATCTTAAGACTACAATATTTATCTCTAGAAGCTAGTAGGATGGAAGATAAATTGCCTCATATAGAAAATAATTTTTATACCTTTGAGGCAAATGATACAATAGAGCCCTCTAGGCTGGTGGTGCAATTTGTGAGCAAATGTGTTAAATCTATTGAGCCAGGAAAATGCAACACCTCCAGAAACCAATGAGATAGCATGTACACATCATCTGTACAGATCATGATTAGAGACCATCTATCTCTGAGCTGGATAACAAGAAGGAAAAACGTCTCCTCCAATGTGACGAAGAGACAGAAGAGATGCAAGTGAAGCATTTCAAATTTCACATTTTGTAATTTTTACTATTTTAGAAATAAGAAGAATTCTAACCGCTCAGGGTTGAGAACCTTTTGTATAAATACATATTTCAAAGATTGAACAAAGGATGCTTCTTGCCAAATGTAATTAAGAGAAAATATCCTTTTGTGAGAATTAATACAAGCGCGGACAGAGATTCCAATATTTGTGTAGTCTGAGTTATGTTTCCCCTTTGTACTCCATATTTCTTGTTTCTTTAAATGTCTCTTTGATAAGTGAGTGTTTAAAATTTAGTAACACAGCTACTGTGATTACACCAAACCGGTTGTTCGTTAAGCAAGCAATTTTTCCTCTGTATTTGTTGTCAGTAAATACAAGACCTGTAAGCTACTTGGATAACTAAATCTTATATCCTTTCAAGAGTGCATGCTTTATTTTCTTCTATTGTGAATAGGATAAGATTCATCTCTACATTAATGCTTTGTTTTGTTTAATATTTTTGTAAGTTTCCCTCACCTCACTTGATTTCATAAATTGACTCGGACGACAAATTATGGCCTTTGTACTGCTCTGTTTTTATTTTTAATAAAAATAAATAAATAAATAAAAGAGTCTAGGGCCAAGATGTACCCTTATTTGAAACTTGGTCCATTGGATTCCTATCTTCATTATGATCATAGTGGTACCCTTCATTTTTAAGTATGTTTTTTTAGGTGAACCCAACCCTTTCTTGGATGCCCTTATTTGAGACCTATTCCATTGCATTCCTCTCTTTGTCTTGATCACCTGAGTACCTATCAATTTTAGGCCTATATTTCTGTCCCGACAACTTTGCTACTTAAGCCTCCATCATGTATACCACCCGCTCTTAGTCCCAAGTAACCTTGGAGGACAAGTTATCTAACCTAGAACAATAAATCGCCTCCATCAACAACACCTTACAAACTGTCCTTGACAAGCAATCCCAAGCTTTGGAGAAACTCCTCAAGGGTAAGAATGTTGAGCCAAATCTCGAGGACCCTCAATATTCCCATTATGAGTATACTCACTTGTCTCTCTCCCTTGGGGTTCTCCACCCTCTTGGAATAAAGTGCTCAAAGTTGACATGCATAAATTTGATGTGTCCAATCCCGCCGGATATGTTTCTCAAATGGAACAATACTTCTCCCTTCATGACATTCGGGATGATGAGACCAAAATCCATGTAGGGGTTTTGTACTTGGATCAAGAATGCTGACAGTTGTGGTAGTGGCATAAGAAATGTTATCCGGGACTACCCAATTGGAACATGTTCATTAAACCAGTTTGTCCCTGTTTTGATAGGGAATCACATTTTTTGGGCAAGATCACTAAGTTGTGCCAAACTAGATCAGTTAAAGACTTCATAATGACATTCGAATAGTTGGCTATTCAAATCGAGGGCTTATTTGATGAATTTTACCTTGAATGTTTTATCAGTGGCTTAAAGGAAGCCATCATGGCTCATGTGTAACATCCCTCTCTGGCGCACTGAGAAAACTTATTATTTGAGGACACTTGCTCGCAAGTGATCTGGACTTTTATAATGTTAGACCATTTATACTTGATTATGATGCGATTGATAGATGACATGATGTGTTACTATTTTATGTGGACAGGTGCTATTGACTCAGTTTTATTGAGTGTGCAGGGTTTTTGACCTTGAGGATGCAGAGGCATCGGTAGAACCCCCTTGGACTCTGGACTGAGTTAGGGAGTGTGATTTTTGGGTTGATTTACTTACTTTGATAGTTCATTGATTTGATGATTTGATGTTGATATTTCTGACATGACTGTTGATGATGCAGGCTGACGATAGCTTGCCGACCAGACTCACATATGGAGTAAAGGGGCCACACACACGATTTCCAGAGAGGTTGAGGGAGAGGGGTGGACAGCAGCCCTGCCACCGCCTACTAGCACTCCCGCCATGGCTCGAACTGTAGGTTAACGATTACCTAGTTCGAGAGGATCTACGATGCTGTGAGGGAAGACTGCGATAGTCGCTCACGATGATTCTAAGGGGAACGCAATAAGGCGGGGGCCTTATTCCTTAGAGCCCTTAGTCTCCCACAAGTTCACCTGACGGAGTGTTGACTCTAGGGGTTATAGATGTCTACCAATCAGTCCAGTTGGCGAGTGGCATCCTTGGAGCACGTAGTGCATCCTGAAGGGAACGTCGCACAAAAGAAACACAAGAAGCGAGTGGAACCCTTGGAGCACATGGTGCATCCTGAAGGGCAGGTTGCGCAAAGGAAACGAACGAGGCGAGTGGCACCCTTGGAGCACGTGGTGTGTCCTGAAGGGCATGTTGCATTGATGGGGATGAAGGAAACAAACCTAAACAACCCTAAGACAATAACGCCTTAAGAAATTCTTAAACAACTTCCCTAACCCAGTGATGCCCAGTTCAGAATCTAGTACTAAGTCTAAAACTTTTAGGGTAAAATTTTAGTCTAACCCTAAGAGCAGACCCTGGAATAAAAATAACAAAAGAAACAAAAAACCCACCTAAGTAATAGTTGGGTCTTCATAAAATTCTTGGGGCGATGACGAGGGTAAGATTTAAAGCAAACCTAATAGTTTTAAAATTTTACATGAAGAAATTAGTTCCTAACTTGTGGGAGAATGACATCACCTATGTAGTATAACATAAAGAAAATTAAAAAAAAAAACAAAAAAAACTACGACCATTATCCTCTCATTATCCCTGTCTACATTATTAAACTATCATCCATCACCTAAATCTTCCAGTATCCATTTCCCATTTACATGTCCATTTCACATTATTAAATCACCATCCATCCCCTTAATTTCTCATTATTCCTCTTTTATGTTATGCATCTACTTTTCCCATATGTAATGACTGGTTTTAAAATAACATCTAAAAATTCTACCGAATCCTACCAAATGTACAACAATTTATACCAGATTCATAAAAGAAGAGTTATGCAAGTAAAATTAAAATTTATCAATGAGTAATGCATAAATTCGAATTGAGTACCTTAACAC
>ML782724.1:185258-195866 GCA_009831015.1 Picea engelmannii
AAAAAGAAAATAATTTATGGAGAAGGGTAGGGATGAGTGACACATGTAAAAGAGAGAAATTTTTAGGGTTTCATTAAAAAACTTATATTTATTATGATTTAGGGTTTGAGCTCGAGGAAAGGAGAGGGGGGGGAGAGCTATGAGGATGGGGGGGATGCTGTCGAAATGGAAAACTGGACTGATTGCTTGTGAGGAGTTGGGGATTTTCTCAGGTGTGATAGAGTGGTAGCTCAGCCTTGGAGGCGAGTTGGGAAGATAGGTTACTGTCTGGATTGTGTGTGGCCCCTTTGCGGCTCGGGGGGCTAAGGGGGAAGCAGAGTACCCCTAGCGTTTGGTTGGGAGGTACCAGTGTAGTCTCTACGGTCGGCGAGCGGGAGTGGCACGGAGCGCGGACGTCATCACGGCCGGCTCTAAGGCAACGGTATGGTTTTTAATTTGGTAATATAGAATGCTAAAGGGTTTTATGATATAGTACTATTGTTGGGAAACTATACCCTATGGACTAACAAGTTATGGCTTAAAATTGCAGGCAGATCATGACCCTTAAGAAATTACTTTTAACCTTCTACCCCAAACCTAAAACCCCTTTTTCACATGCAAACAAGGAAAGAACCAACTAACCTTTTAATCGACGTTTGATGTAGATCCTCCATTGCGCTTTATCTCCTCGCTTCTGCTGCTTCTTCCAAAGATGATCCTGCAATCAAGACAAAAACACTACGCATGCATGCTATTGTTCTACTAGAGGGTTAAAGATTAAGCATAAATCAAATCAAATATATAAGACTCGTACATTGGGACGGGAAAAGTATTCTTTATTAATATCAAGATGAATCGACTTACAATAATCATAGAGATCGGCCACCGTTCCTCGATCTTGATCCTGGGCTCCTCCTCTTCTTTGTCCTCCAACTACTTTGCTTGAATTCTCCTAAAGCTTGAGGAAAGGCTAAAGGGTTGGGACAAAACAGATTCGGCAATTGGGCAAAGTTTCTTTGCTATGATTTTCCTCTTCCAAATAGCACCCCTACCCCTTCTTTTATAGGCTAGAAGGAGCTAGGGTTTTGGACGAACTCTCGGCCATGCATGGTTGGGAGTTCCAGTTAACTGACCCAAAGATTTTCGTCCCGTCGGAAACTTTCCTGCTTTTGTGCTTTGTTAGGTAAACGCGGGTTGTAATGGGCCAGCCAGCATTCCAACGTGTGCAGTAGTGGGCCTGTCAGCATTCCAACGTGCCCAGTAATGGGTTAGGGCGCGGGTTACTTGATTTAAGAGGTTTTTCAAGAGTCTGTTCAACATGGCTTTGGAAATGAAGGGAAATGAGTTGGCCTGATGCCAGGTAAGCATGGATGGTGCAATTTAGGGTTATAACATATGCCCCCTAATGTGTGAGGTCAGAAGAGCATCTGATGGCCGAAATACATTACCAATTCTTTACCAATCTGTACTGATATGCTGAATGAGTGATCCCAGGAATCAGGAATCAGGAGGTGTCGTCTGCAAAAAATATCAAATGTCTCTCCGAGGCGGGCATACCCATGCTCAGAATAAAATAGAACCATGTCTACCAATCAAATACACTGTAGATCCATGTCAAATAACTATGAAGAGTAGCCACGAATAATACACAATGGAGCTACATCTCGAAATCAGAAAGATATACATATAAAGTATCCATCTCTCAGAAGCTGATTCGGCTTGATGGTTGTACTTCAGAGCTCGAGCAACAACTTCAAAATCTTCTAAACTCGGGTAGGAGTGTAATATGAGTGTATGACTGCATTACCCAGAGGTCTTCGATGGATCATCGGTTATGGACTTGATAATCTTGATGATCAGACTGAAGGCTTCAGTGATTTCGTACAAAGACTTGATTGGACGTTCAGGATGGCCGGGTATGTGGACAAGAGACATATTGCAGAGGGTTCGACTCAGGCTTAGTGACAAACTTCCCTTGGACAATAGCACGATGAGTGATAAGACTCAGGCAGCATATCTGTTAATCATAAGTCTACGAAGCAGGAGGCAACGCAAACTCTCCAAATGTTTGGAAGAGTAACCAAACGGTGGAGGACACAACTCAATATAGCGAGAAAATCTTCCTAAGGTCATACTACATCCCATAGTCTGATGAATCAAACAGACAGATGTGCTTTATCCAAGGGCGACTCGTGATGCTACCAATAAAGAAAATACTTTTCCCATCCTCTTTTTGGGGTATATTTGATTTTTTTGTTCTTTTTGATGATTTTGAAAAAGAATAAAGGAGTATTACGTTACAGTGGAGGAACGAGTACAGAAAACATACAAGCTCAAGGCACAAGCACAAGACTGATGTTCTAGGAAATGATACTCGGAAAAAATCCTCCAGTGGCCAAAGGTGTTAAGACGCAGAAGAAAATTGTCACAAGGCTGATGGATAAGGTATACCAATGCGGTTGATAGAACACACAATGGTAACGTCCTTCGATGTAATTTTAACGAGCCCAGAGAAGGGAATCTCGGTGGTTTTTCATATTTAGAGAGTCTGAAAAAAGCATAAAAGGAAACTCCATTGGGGTACCTTTTTTGACAATAGTCTAGTCGGTTCGAAAAAGGGGTAAACTAGCACCGACTAGACGTCAATTCAAAACCATTTTAACGAGTGTGACAAGGACAAGATCACTCGGCTATTTTTTCAATTTTAAGGAGTCTAAAAAAAGCTTAACTATGGACTCCATTAGGAATGTTCTTCTGGACCGTTTTAACGAGTGTGAAAGAATAAGGTCACTCGACAATCTTTTCAATTTTAGGGAGTCTGAAAAAAGCTTAACTATGGACTCCGGGGGGGTTTCTTTTTCATAAATTTAGTCCCTCAGGCCCGAAAAAGGAATAAAATCTTACCTAAGGATACTCTTCTAAAGAACTGGAGTCCAATAGAGTGTTCCTTTGTTCGTATAGTTGACCATCCGGACCGAAAAAGGGGTAAACTACCGCCGGACAGACGTGACTTCAAATTTCAGTTTAACGAGCGTGAAAGATCACAAGATCGCTCGGAAATCTTTTCATGTTTAAAGGGTCTGAAAAGGGCTTTAAAGGAGACTTGTTTAATGAACGTTCTTCTGGACCAGTTTAATGAGTGTGAAGAAACAAGGTCACTCGGCAATCTTTTCATCTTTAAGGAGTCTGAAAAGGGATTAAAGAAGACTCCACGATGGTTACTTTTCTCAGTTAATCCGGACGAGATCGAAAAGCATAAATGCAGTCTCGCCAGATGTTGCTTTCAGATCTCAAAGTGAGCTTGAAAAACAACAAAGTTAGATCACGATAGACTCTTTGTGGGTCGATGCCTGGCATTTCCTCATAAGACCAGGCAAAAACGTCGTGGAATTCTTTGAAAAGATCTGTGTAAATTTGAACCTCTTCAGGGGAGAAATATGCTCCGACGAAGACATTCTCCACGACGCCTAGGTTTCGGGAGATGTTAATAGGTATGGCTTCAGCGATAGTTACCATATTCCCCTCAGCATAAATTTCCTGTGTAGCTAAGAGGTTAATAGGACACGACTGATCTCCCGTCATGGTGATAGTGAATTCTCCTGCCTCGATTTGGTGTAACTCTGGGAGGAAATATGATCTGTGATGAAGATATTCCCAAGGTTTGTCCGGACCAGTCATTGCTTCGATTACTGCTTCGTCAGAAGGCAAGACTAAATATAACGAATCGGTGTTGGCAAGAGAATCCTGAGCCCAGATAGGCTCTGGAAGTGGATCCAACTCTTGTGCGGGAGTCGTATCGGGAGTAGCTGAAGCTTGCTGGACTAAAGAGTACGCTACTTCAGCGGCCGACAAGGGCATGGACATGCCAGCGTGCCTTGTCTCATCCATTGTGGCCGATGGGGAAGGAAGAATCCACAGATCCTCAAAGTAAGTTGTGCGGAACGACGAAACATGGAAAATATCAGCCTTGTGGTGAGTCGATATAAACTTGACATCGCCATGAGGAGGTGGGTAATCGAAAGTACCCATCAAAGATGGGCACAAGCCAACTCCTATGTTAATGACACCAGCTTGAGGATTATCTATCATGGGAACCATGGATGCCCCCAAGGCTGGGTCAGGTCGAGAGAAAGATAGTTGATCAATGGTCACTATCCGGCCTTCATGTGGAAACAATAAGACTCGGAAAACTGTAGTGACCACCACTTGCATAGCATAAGTCCAACTACGACCTAACAAGAGATTGTAGTCGATGGGGGCATCGACTACCTCTACTTTGACGCACACGGTCTTCCCCCCTAACTGCACAGGGAAAGAAGGAATGATGCCATGTGGTTGGAAAGAATGACCGTCGAACATAGTGAGGAGAGTAGGTGATGGAGACAACTCAGGCTGACCAATGGATTTCCAGCATGCTAACGACATAACGCAAGTCGAAGCGCCCTCGTCAACCACCATGCGTAAGATATTCCATGTAAAAGTTTTTGTGGGATGAGCCACTACTATCTGAAACGCGACGTGGTAAGGAAGACGAGGTTTCAAGTCAGTCGTATCTAACATGATGGTACCCGGGTTACAAGTCTCAGTAGAGCCTAAAGCAGTCAACAAGGCTTTCCTCTGAGCAGGGCAACTTTGGAGGACCTCCAAAGTAGACATAGCACAAGGGGTTTCAGATAAATCTTCCACCACAGAGTAGTTCTAGGTAGCCCTTGCATTTGGATTGTGAGAAACCCTCTTAAATGCACCCTTTGGAATGCGTGTCATTGTTTCACCCAACGTCTTCTTGATCTGTAGAGAAAGAGATGGGATCTCGACTTCCTTGCCCTTCTCAGAGGAGCTTGGTTTGCTATAGCCGTGCGCTCTAGTCGTTATTAAAGCATCACTTTTAACCATGTATACGTTCGCGGAAGAGGAATTGTTTGGGGGAGGGCAGGTTTCTTGGCTGCCCCCTTCGGCACTTGTAGAGGCTTGAGTTAAATTTTGCCCATGCTTAAAGGGATTAGTCAACACATCTTGCTGTTGTTGTGTGACAAACTTCTGGGCCTCTGCAAGCCGAGGGCATAGATGGGTCGGGTGGTCTTCCGCACATAAGTTGCACAGATACCTCGCCTTCCTCTTTTCCGTGGTGCCCTCGCCAACATTATCAGTTGGTTTTTTATGCCCCTTAGCCTTTTTGCATTGTTTTTTCTTCCCTTCAGGCTGTTGGTTGGCCTTTGGGTTAGTCGTTTGCACGGAGTGTACTTCTGACGTTTGGGTAGGAGGAGCAGCCAAAGCAGTAGTCTGGCTGGCCGCTGAGTGTTGTATAGATAACTGTTGCAATTGTTTTGTCAATTGCTCAACGGGCTTAGTTTGTGCTGAACCAACGATACCGTCGGCATGTGGTCCGACTCTCTGTCTGGTTTTATCCAGTATTGACCGTGGTGCATCCGGTAGGATGTTGTACAGTAAACCAGACTGAGAATAGATAAGCTCAAACTGTTGAGCCCTCATGATAGCATATTCCTCAGAGAAAACCCCTGAAGTCGCGACGTCTTTGGATAACTGTGGAACTAAAGACTTAAGGAACCACTCAAGTAGGAATGTTGGTGGGACGGGTACCTTGATAAGACTCTTTCGGCGTCGCCACTCTCGAATATGATCCGAGATATGGTCCGTTGTTGTCTGCTTGAAATTGTCTAGCAACTCTGTGCCGGCATCGTATCTCACAGGTAACTGGAAATGGTTAAGGAAGTTCATTGCCAGTTCGCCAAAAGAAGAGTATCGTGAACGATCAAGCTCTATGTACCATTTCGCGGCACTCCCAATAAGAGTGCGTTGAAACAATCGCAACTGGACGGAGTCATCTTTCAGTGAGTTAGATGAGCACCAAAGGTGGAAAGTAGTCACGTGATCACCTGGATATTCATTAGGCTTGGCCTCGAACTTTGGAATGTCCGAAGGCAACTTCATTGGCATAGGAGGCCAACGCGGATCATGACAGATAGGATCATTTAACAACCGTGTCAAATCTGGCAAGTGTAACGTTGCCAAGAAGGGTAGTTTAGGTTGCTGCTGATAGCCTGGATAAAAGGGTCCTGGAGTTTGACTGGCACCAGGTTGCCAGGAAAAGTTTGGCTGCTGGCCTGGATTCTGGTAGAAACCATGGCCCTGACCAGCGTAAGGGTTTTGCATTTGCGGAGACATCGTTGGCTAATTCCCCATAAAGGACATAGGATGTTGGGCATTCATCGTGTTTGACGGACTTTGGGAAGGATTACCCCATGCCGGTCCCGATGGGAGAGGCATAGAAGTCTGTCCGGGGTTCCATTGACTGTGGAAAGAATTACCCCAGAACGACATTCCAGAGGAAGGAACGAATCCTTGTCCTGAGTTCCAAGGTCCTGGTATATGTGCCCCCAGCACAGGAATAGTACCCTGTGCTGGAGTAGAATGTCCAAAAATGGGTGTGCCCCCAGATGGGAAAGCAGTGGATGTGAAGGCGTTATTACCAAATGTCCCGTTCCAAACAAATGGTGCCGAACCTACCGGCAGAGTTTGCGTAGGTGTTCCTTGACTCCCGGCTCCAAATGAACTTGTGTGTGCAGGCTACCCGGCGGACTGCTGATGCAATCCACCAAGCGAAGGGGACGAAGGAGAGATATTACCTCCAACGTAAGGAAAAGCATTGAAAGGGACAGGAATGCCCCCAAGTTGACCTTGCAGAGGAGCGTTAGAGCTCCTTGCCCCCAGACCCAAAGTCTGTAAAGTGGAGGAAGTGAGTGCAGGACTTGTACCTGAACTAGGCATACCGTATGAAAATGGAGGGCCTGTCGCACTAGGTGTGTAACGAGGTGTGGCCGCCGCGATAGATGGGGTCGGTCCACTGTGCGACGTAGATGCGGCCGAGACCATGGTGGCCCGGACCGTCGACAAAGGTAAGTTAAGAGAAGCTTCTCCTGTGGTAGCAACGGTGATAGGAATGGAAGAATTTCCCAGAGGAAGTAATAGAGTTTGGTTCCATCACTGGGTTAGACACTAACAGGCGTTCGTAGAATTGAATTGGCACAATAATATCCAGCCAAGTATCAGTGGATGGGGTCTCAACTACACCAAGATTGGCGGTTGATTCCTCCGGGAGATGTTCGGGCTCAATGGTTTGAAACACGGTTGCTTCGAAAGACCCTTGTTGGTCTAGCTTCTGCCTCAATGGTGGCGGGGGTGGCTCCAGTATAACCGACGGCAGGCCCAGAAGCCTTCATGACCGACGCAGCTCTGAATCCTCCATTGTGTGAGAAGATTCATGACATGCTAAGGTATTCTACACGAACAAACAATAACACACACTAAAAGAAGCCCCTATGAGATAAGACAAGCAATCACTAACTATTTTGAAGAACAGTTACAACAACCAACACTAGAGAAACTTACCGGTGAAAGTGCAACTCGAATACGGAAGCACCCTCTGGGTATACTCTGCAAAGCATGGCCCGATGTCTATCCTAGGTACCGCGGTATACCCCCGTAGTCACCTGTGTATGTCCCTAGAAAATATCGGCAACTAGTTTGCCAGCACGTGAACAGTCACCAGGCGGGTATAGTCAATAGTCGGGTAGACCACAATGAGCAGGGTATCAAGCCCGAAACCTGTCAAGGGTATCGAGAGAAAATGGTTCGGAAGACAACTGAGGACCTCGAACGGATTCGAGACCCACGAAGCTCCGTGGCAAATGCAAACGATGGAATCCCTCAACAAATCCTGGATATGTGTTCTCCACTACGCTCGGTCCAGCTTTGGAGGGGTTATCTCCGCTACCTTTCCTTACGCGACCTCGTGTTTAACCCCTGTGTTAGAGGGGGGTCCCAGATAACTTTCCATAACTGGACTTCTACACTCCCTATTGACAGATTTCAATGTTTGGTTTGAGTGGCCTTGGAGAATTTACTCTCCAACCTATTCCAAGGCCATAGTCTTGAGCTAGTGTATGTACCCTACAAACAAAAAGTCTAATTGTTTTTAATTAGCGTTTCTTTTAATGGGATTTCTAAGTCACAAGGTATGAAAGTGAAACTGATGGTGTGTAAAGACTCAAAGCAAAAATGAACCAGAAATGCTTGGAAACAAAAACTTTTACAAACAATGCAAAAACCAACAACTTTTCAACAAGAAAGACTTCTTTTCTTTTCAACTTTCCTAAGATTTCATGCAGCAAACACCAAGTAATTTCACTCACATCTGCGAGCTACTTATACTCTAAATGCAGTGCAAAAACTTATGAAAAAAGACTTCTTCCTAGCTACTGATGCAACAACACAATCTTCAAACCAAGAAGAAAATGAAACAAGAAAAACAAAATTATATTTAATTGCGAAATGAAGCAATAAAGGGAAAATGGTGACAAGCACAAAACCAAGAAAACAAAATAAAGTTCTGGCTTAAAGCGCAGATCGCAACGAACCAGAGAAAAGACGCACAAAGGCAATCAAGAAAGCACCGATTCTAACGCTTGTCTAAAAACCATAACAATTTTTTTTTCTTTTGTCTTTTCTATCAAAACATCACCTAATAAAAACACAGGCTAAGGATAAGAGGTCCTAACCTGCTGACTGTGCAGCCCCAGACTCAAACTCCTAAGAGGAACACTTCTCACCACAGGAGGGGATGACTACCCCACCCAGGATGAAAAGAAACTAATCAAGCCCGCGACTGTCACTAAAATAGCACGCGTGCGAACGTGTGCTGAGCTATAACAGCGCGCAGGTACCCGCGGGCTAAGCTTAAATAGGCCGCGGGTCTATGTAAAAGCTAAGACAAAACAACCACAGGTAGCCCAGACCTGAAAAAGGCCTCTGGTACTAACAACCAGGGTCTCTTAAAGGCTTGGATGCTTCTATTTTCACAGAAAAAGAAAACTGAATGCAAAAGATAACAAACATAATAAAGCAGACTGAAAACAAGACAGTAAACCAGCAAGACCCAGACAGGATCCAGAAAGCCCCCTGATAAGGTAAACTTCTGACAGGGAAGAGGAGACTACCTCTCTATCTTTCTGAACACTACACGCTACTGAAACCTCTGCAGCAAGCGTTCAAACGCGGGCTGTAAAAGGTTAGGGCATGGGTTACACGCGTGCAGGCCTTCTGTAGGCTGTGTGTACCTTTGTGTGTCCCGATAATAAATGTCAAGCAACAGTCAAGGAAAAACTAGTATTGATAACCAGGTTCCCTGCTAGCTCTGACCTAACAGAAAACAAAACAAACAAAGAAACCGAGAATCTACTCCTTTGAACTACCCAAAAACCTCAATGAAATCCAGAAACCCTAAGAGTAATATCCCCAGTGGAGTCGTCAATTCTGTTGTTGGGAAGCTATACCCTACGGACTAACAAGCTAGGGCTTAAACTTGCATGCAGATCATGACCCTTAAGAAATTACTTTTAACCTTCTACCCCAAACCTAAAACCCCTTTTTCACATGCAAACAAGGAAAGAACCCACTAACCTTTTAATCGATGTTTTGTGTAGATCCTTCGTTGCGCTTTATCTCCTCGCTTTTGTTGCTTCTTCCAAAGACAATCCTGCAATCAAGACAAAAACACTACGCATGCATGCTATTGTTCTACTAGAGGG
Organism: Picea engelmannii; assembly: GCA_009831015.1. Classification (NCBI taxonomy): domain Eukaryota; kingdom Viridiplantae; phylum Streptophyta; class Pinopsida; order Pinales; family Pinaceae; genus Picea; species Picea engelmannii. The sequence continues at coordinate 194,843 of ML782724.1, forward strand.
TTAAAGATTAAGCATTAATCAAATAAAATATATAAGACTCGTACATTGGGATGGGAAAAGTATTCTTTATTAATCTCAAGATGAATCAACTTACAATAATCATAGAGATCGGCCACCATTCCTCGATCCTGATCCTGGGCTCCTCCTCTTCTTTGTCCTCCAACTGCTTTGCTTGAATTCTCCTAAAGCTTGAGGAAAGGCTAAAGGGTTGGGACAAAACGGATTCGGCAATTGGGCAGAGTTTCTTTGATATGATTTTCCTTTTCCAAATAGTACCCCTACCCCTTCTTTTATAGGCTAGAAGGAGCTAGGGTTTTGGACGAACTCTCGGCCATGCATGGCTGGGAGTTCCAGTTAACTGACCCAAAGATTTTCGTCCCGTCGGAAACTTTCTTGTTTTTGTGCTTTGTTAGGTAAACACGGGCTGTAATGGGCCAGCCAGCGTTCCAACGCATGCAGTAGTGGTCCTGCCAGCGTTACAACGCGCCCAGTAATGGGTTAGGGCGCGGGTTACTTGATTTAAGAGGTTTTTCAAGAGTCTGTTCAGCATGGCTTTGGCAATGAAGGGCAATGAGTTGGCCTGATGCCAGGTAAGCATGGATGGTGCAATTTAGGGTAATAACAACTACCTGTTGTAAAAACACTTTGGCGTTGCCTTCTCCTCCCTCTGCATTTTTACCCTGCTAATTTCCCTTCATGCCTTGGCTGTTGAAATCTCTGCGGGAGTTTCAATAACCCTCTTGGTTGATGCGCTCTCCTGCTATGCTTCACGTCTTTATAATGACTGCGTTCTTATGCGAACTTGGAGAGTGCAAAATAATTATTGTTTATTAATCTCGACGGTGTGAAATAATTCTTGTTTTCATTCTGGTCTGTGTAAATGTGTTAAGTACCTATACCAGATCTGCAAATATAATTCAATAATACCAAGAATAAACCATAAACCATTCACCATAACATGAACACAAGAAATAGAGAAAACCCTTGAGGTAGGGTAACACCATATATTAATCCTTATGGAAGG
>ML782724.1:211052-235437 GCA_009831015.1 Picea engelmannii
CTTCTTTTTAGTATAAATAGGAGTCGAGGGTATGAGAACCCTAGCTTGGATATTATTGTAATAGAGCACTGCTCGATTGGAGGTTTCCCCCTCGAAGAGGCCTGTGAACATTGCTATCTGAATCAAGTGCTATTTCTGTTCAAAGTGCTATTTATGTTGCTATTTCGTATATCATTTCTGTGTATTGTGAAGATTATGCTGGATATTTTACTGTTATTCTGTTATTTCTAGCATTTCGTCTCTGTACTGCATATTTTATATATCTGGTATCTTGCATCTACAACCGCACTTGGGATAGCCACCTTCTGCATGTGGACAAATTCCTTGATTTGTTGCAACACAACAAATTGTTCGTCAAAAAGACAAAATGTTCCTTTCGAACCAACGAAGTGGAATACATGGGACACATTGTGGGTCGAGAAGAGGTAAAAGTGGACCCCAAAAAGATACAAGCTATGCAGGAGTGGCCACGACCCACAGATTTAAAGTGCTTAAGGGGTTTTCTAAGTCTCACAAACTATTATAGGAAAATTTTCCACCATTATGGAAAAATTGCTTTTGGCACTAGTCTAGGTGCAGTTCTCACAAAAGATGGTCGACATGTGGCCTTTACTAGCAAAGCATTGAGTGGCTACAATCTGGGCATATCTACATATGGAAAAGAAATGATGGCCATTCTCCATGTGGTGCACTCATGAAGGCCATATCTTTTGGGGTGTCATTTTCAGATCAAAACAGATCACCATAGTCTGGAGTATTTTTTGGAGAAATGGTTATCCTCCCCACAACAAAACAAGTGGATGACCAAAATGTTGGGTTATGATTATGAAATCGTATACAAAAAGGGAAAATACAATATAGTAGCAGATGCATTTTCTAGGAAACATGAGGAGGAAGGCTCCCTCTTTGCCTTATCCTTACTGATCCCTGACTAGATTGAAGAAGTATGCCAAGAGTGGCTAAATCAACCAAATCTCTCCCAGTTAATTCAACACTTTCAGGAGGACCCTAATCCTCCCATCAACTACACTTTGCAGGAAAATATTCTCATATATAAGGATCGCCTGGTTCTATCACCCTCGTCAGCACTCAAGCCGAGGCTCTTAAATGAGTTGCACTCACCAGCTATTGCGGGTCATTCAGGCTTCCAAAATACATATGCTCATGTCCTTCGTTCTTTTTTCTGGGCAGGCATGAAGAAGGATATCCTTATATTTTTCACCGAATGTGAAGTATGCCAACATAATAAAGGTGAAACTATCAAGTCTCCAGGATCTCTACAACCCCTACCCATTCCATCTTCTATGTAGACAGACATCTCTATGGACTTTATAGTGGGCCTTCTTAAAGCTGGGAACAAGTCTGTAGTCATGGTGTTGGTTGATTGCCTCTCCAAGTATGCTCATTTTTATGCCTTTCCCCACCCTTTCACACCGGCACTAGTAGCACAGATTTTCCTTGATCATATTTTCAAGTTACATAGCATGCCCACCTCTATTGTATTTGATCGTAACCCAACTTCCACTAGCACATTTTGGCAAGATCTATTTAAATTGCAGGGCACCCAACTGAACATGAGCACAGTCTATAATCCCAGTCAAATAGTCAGACGGAAGTAGTCAACAAATTTTTTGAAACCTACTTGAGGTGTTTTGCTTCAGACAAACAACACAAATGGGTGCAATGGCTCCCCTTGGTCGAATGGTGGTACAATACTTCCTATCATACGACCACTAAAATGACCCCATATGAAGCAGTGTGTGGCCAATTCCCATCTATAGTCACTACATATCCTCCAGGAAAGGTCCAATCTATTGATACAATGCTACAAGGTCGAACAACCACCCTAGCGGCTCTAAAGGATAACCTCCACATGGCCAAAAATCGTATGAAGCAACAGGTGGACCAACATTGTTCAGAAATGGTTTTTCAGGAAGGTGATCAGGTGTTTCTCGGGCTCCAACGGTCAACCTTACAAAAAAACATCTCTCAAATCCCAGGGACATCACAAGCTAGCACGCAAGTTTAATGGGCCCTACCAAATCATCAAGTGTATTGGTTCAGTGGCCTACAATTTGGCCCTTCCAGCTACTTCCAAAATCTATCTAGTGTTCCATGTTTCTTTTCTTAAGAAAGTGGTCAGACAAAATTGTAGGGTCCAAACCATCCTTCCATAATTAGATGAAGAAGGCTCCCTTTGGCTCCAACCAGAAGTAGTCCTCAATTCCCATGAACATTGGTTGCGTGGAAGAATGATCAAGGAAGTGTTGATCAATTGGAAGGACACCTCATCAGAGGATGCGACTTGGGAACCAACAACCATACTCCAGTAGTTTCTGCACCTCCATCCTTGAGGGCAAGGCTACTTTTGAAGGGGGAGGGCATGTTAAGATCAGATCCTAACCCCTCTTTGTGGGTCATTAGTTAGTAGGATATGATTTCTATGTAATAAAGGCTGACATTAATTAATAAGGCCTAATAAATAAAGGAGAATAAGTCAATGTAAGAAGACCTAATAGAAGCTTCCGCTTCTAGAAATATCTTCCTCTAGAAGTTTCCTTAGAAGGTAGAATTAGTATAAATAAGAGTAGGAGGTATTGGATATTTTGTCTTAGGGATTATTTTAATATAGCTCTGCTTTGTTGGAGGTTTCCCCCTCGAAGAGGCCTGTTAGTCCTTAACCTTGTTTTTTACTGATTGGGTGTCCCTAGTTCCTGTCCTACTCATTTTTCCATGATTTTTTGTTAAAACTCAGTTTTTACCTCTTGTCTTGGAAGATTAATTTTCAATCTTTATTGCACATTTTAAATGATTTTGAAGTTTTAAAAGATTAGGATTTGATATGAGGATTTTTTGTCACATCACTTGTCGTTTCATTATTTGAATTTTCAAAATTTTCCAAGTCAGAAAAGGCACTACAGGAATAACGTTATTCCTATGGCGCTAGGAATAATCATTGTTTTGCATGTGCCACCTTGCCCAGATCGTGTCATAAATTTTCAAATCATGATTAAAAGATCTGCATCCCTCTTTATGATCTATTTTTGGGTTGTTATTTCTATGATAACAACTACATACGAAGAATTGAGTTGTACTCACCATACCTGCATCAAATCACACATCTGATTATCGTGAATGAGATCATCACCTTTGTATTTTAGTATGTTGGTTATTTTTGCGCAGGGATTGAAGAAAGAAGTAATTTCTGGTTCTTAAACAACCCATGGGAATTGAAGATTCAAACCATCAATCTTCTCAGATTTTTTTACAGGATCATATCAACGGTATGACACCCAAAAAGAGTGGTCAGATAATCAGATTAGAGCCTGAAGGCACGTAATTTCTCGAAGCATACCCTTATATGGTACAGAAATTCAAGGATAATGGCTGGTTTGATTTTTTCTCAACATTCCAGGGGCATGATGAATGGATCTCAATGGTGTTTGCACATAATTTTGCTAGCTTCGGATCCGTGGTTGGAAAACTTCTGATGCATGTGATAGAACATTATATTGCTAAATCCTGCATATTGCTAGTGTATGGGGAAAGATGGTGGAAGAAGGAGAATGTGGTCATGGAGTTTGTAAATTAGTTTCTAATTCTATAGAAACAAAACCCTAACTAGAACAAGGGAATACCACATAGCTAGGTAAAGAAGGAATGGCACACCACTTTGCTAATCATCCACAGGTACATTACGTGTGAAGGCAGGTTTTCATTGATTTATCTCTATCATATCAAAATGTTAATTCATATTAATGGTGATTATCCTCTTAATTTACCCTATTTTCTTCTTAAGATTTTATCCAAAATGTCCAAGAGGGTGCAATCCCATCCTGCTACATCTAAAGGCAGTCTCTTTCATCAGGGTTTAATTAGGACATTGGTAATCTTCTCTTTAAATGAAGTCCATAGATCCTGAGATTAGCTAATCCAGTCTTTAAGAAACGATTTACAGTCAACTAAATCCAAAACTGTCAAAGGGAAGAAATTTGCCCAACATAAACAGACTGGTAAAGACATTGAGTTCTTATTAAAGAAGAATCACCTGCAGCTAGGGTAACTCGGGCTAGCAAGAGGAAATTGCAAACTCAACAAACTATTGGAGATTTGCCTGTAGGTGAAGACCATGAGAAAGCTACCACTAGTCGAGGTAAGAAGTCTAAAACAAATGAAGACACTGAAATATATCATAATCCAGATATAAAGAGAGAAATTGATGAAAATGAGGATTACACTATAATCCCATTTCAAACTTCAGTCAAGCAGAAACAACAATCTACAGTTGATAAGAATGCAAAGGGTAAAAAAAAGAGCAAAAAGTAAATACATGTACCTAAATGCCCTAGAAGGAATTCCACCAGAGCCGCCAATAAATATAGATCTGAATTTACCTACCCCTGTAGAGTAATATCCAGAATTTAAAGTGAAATAAAGGAAGGAAAAAGATAGAGTAAAGGAGCTGCAGAGTATGATAAAGAAATTGACGAAAGAGAAAGCTTTTGTTGAGCAATGGAATGCCAAACAACAAGAAAAGCTACAGGATATTCCAGAAATCAGAGAATCAGAAAGCTCTGAAGAAGAGGATCTTAGCATTGGGTTATCCTCCAAATATGAAATTAAGATAAGGAAACTCCAAGCCTCTATATATTTGAACCTACTTGATCCAATAGAAGAACATCCAGAGTTTGGGATGAACATAACAGAAAGAAGACAATACATAAATCAAATACAGGAAATACTATGTTTTTCCTGTTTTAGTCCTTATCTTCAAGAACATTTTTTGAAATGATGGAGATGAATTTTTGGAAACCAAAAGAGGTTTTTGTTGGGAATGGGCCCTTTCACAAAATCCTCTCTCGGGTTTTACAAATATATCATATTTTAAGAGATTCAAATATATCTTTGAGGCCTATTTTTCAGATATTTCGCAATAAATAATTTTCTGTTTTAGTCACTAATTTTGGGCAAGGTTGCAGAAGAACTGGAGATGAAATTTTGGAAACCAAAAGAGGTTGCTTTTGGTAATGGGCCCCTTCACAAAAATCTCTCTCGGATTTTACACAGATATCACCTTTTGAGATATAAGAAGATATTGTTGGACCCTATTTTTCAGGAATTTGTCAGATTTATTTTCCTAAAAAATCTCATGGACAACAGTTGACAAGCCACCTCATCAATTTGACTTGGAGATCAGATTTGATATTCTCCTTGATTATTTGAAACAAGAAACTAAATATATATGATGAGGTTTTTCGATCCATTTCTTTTGGATATTAATAATTATGTATTGTTTCTATATAAACTCTGTAGAAGGAGAAGTTAGGGGTCAATAAGTTGGGCATTCAGGGACCTATTTTGAAAATCCATGGTAAGACAATTTATTTTCCACGTTGATACTAAATGGAAAAGACAGGTTGATGGTCAAATTTTCTTTCATTTCATATTCTATTTCTTTTCCTACTTGAAGTTATTTTTTCTGTTGCAATGCATTGATTTATTGATCTTAAGTAACATAGTGAAAACTTTACTGTTCTTGCTTATTATCAAGATTTGACTTCAAGTACATGTTCTTGTTTCTCAATGATATTTTGAAATAATAAATCTATATGGGGTTAAAAAATTGAATGCTCTCATATATTTCTTTCTTTATTTACCTTTTTTTTTGATCTATTAATGTGACTACCATTTACTAAATCAGTGGGTTATTTTCTGGCTTTATTTTGAATCCTTGAACCATCTTTCAACCATTTTCTAAAAACTTATTCATAAAACCCTTAAAAATACCATTTCAATAACCTGATGATGCCCTAGCTTTCCCTCTCACAGTTAAGTGCAACTTTAGGGACTAACATCTTTTGGCATCGTTGCCTGGGACGGAGGAACGAAGAATTTATCCCTGGGAGAACGACAATGATCAATTCTAGCTCTTGATGGTGAACAAGAGTTGGACATTTTTTCTGACTGTATCATTCACCTGGAAACTCAATGAAGGAAGAATCCATTGGAAACTCCACTAATCTAAGATGTCAAAGTCTATGGAAGCCATTTTGGCTTGTAGGTTTGATCCATTAGATTTCTCCAGTATTCCTGGTTTTCGAAATGTTGTGCCTACTATGCATGAATGGGGAAACTAACTTCTAAGGTTCAGAGGAGATGATCATGATCATCCTGCACAACACATGATTTATTTTCATCAATACATGAACCATCTTGATATTCATCATGAAGATGTATTGTTGAATATGTTTATGTACTCCTTGGAAGGAGAGGCAAGACAATGGTACCAATCTCTTCATGTTTCTAGTATTTCATCATTAAATTATTTTCATGATGATTTTCATTCATTTTGTAAGAGGATTAATCCTACCAAATGCCTCTTGAATGATTGTTGTGAGCAATTTAAACCTCTTAGAAAAACTTTCAACAAGGATTTAGTGATGAGATCAGTGAAGATATTTTGGAATGTTCTCATAATGATCCTAACAGTTTTGATAGCCATTCGAATGGGTCTCTTCATGAAGAATTTGCTACTGGAAATATTTGTGAAGGCAAGCATTTTAGAGAAGAAATTCTTGAAGATTATATTGATCGTGGATTTTTTTTTTATCATTTCCAGTTGAAATCAATCAAAATTCTCCATCCTATCATGATTAAGAAGATTTGATCATTCATGAAACTTTCTCTCATTCTTCTTTTCAAGGAGAAGTTTTTCAATATGTTGTTGATGATAGTGTCATGGATAGTATGACAACAAATTTATTGGACTGTCATAATGAAATTTTTGTTCCAAAAGACCAGGTTGTTCATTTGTGTTCTTTCTTTGAAGAGCATAATGAAACAAAATATTGTGAATTTCAAAATTCAGAATTTTTTTATAGTCAACCTGTATATGATGAATATGAAAATGGAGAAGAGCAAAATTTCACATCAACATTCATTGACCTGTGCAACAATGAGCCTGTTTTTGATGAGTATGAATCTGATGTTGGAGAAATAGATGAAGGAAAGCAGCCTATCCAAGATGTTGTTGTTCACTGTCATAAAACAAGTGATGTCCATGTATTGTTTCAAGGAAATCAAGTGGATTATGGTCTCCAAAATACAACAGAAATTGCAGGGGAGCAGTTTGGGTTTTTTCATCAGCTGGAATTTTGTCATATTATATATGATCCAGTAGTCGTCTACATGGAGTCAGTGTTTCCAGAGGTTCAAAATTTTGCAGCATCTGGAATTAAAGCAAATTGCAGCTGTAAGTATGGGTTTCCCATTCATTTTTTACTGCAAACATCTCAGTTTTTCTACATTTTCTTATTTACTTACAAGGAAGAAGACCATCTTGTCAGTCAAATGCTTTCATGGTTGCATTGGAAGTTTGATGTGACCTGATCAAGAAACTGATTGGTTAGTTGTGTAGGATTTGTACATAAACAAGATTTATTTTTTAGCATGTTGGTTTCAGTTTGAAGATCAATTTACAATATGAGAGTAATGTCAAGTTTTCAGTATGCAAGAATAAGGACTCCATGGCCCAATGGAAAGACTACTTGCAGTTTTGTGGTTGTTATTTTTGAGCTCAAATAAAGACTCCATATACCCAATGGAATTGTTTCTTTATAGTTTGTGGTTTTTAATAAAGGATGTCAGAACAAGGAAATAAAGAGAATCAGAAGGATATGAAGGCATTGGTCAGCAGTTCTTAAATCTTCATCATGAAACTTTACCCCCAGAAGGAGCCAGTGTTAGTCCTAAACCTTGTTTTTGACTAATTGGGTGTCCCTAGTCCCTGTCCTACTCATTTTCCCATGATTTTCTGTTAAAACTCGGTTTTTACCTCTTGTATTGGAAGATTAATTTTCAATCTTTATTGCACATTTTAAATGATTTTGAAGTTTTTAAAGATTAGGATTTGATATGAAGATTTTTTGTCACATCACTTATTGTTTCATTATTTGAATTTCATTTTTTTCCAAGTCAGAAAAGGCGCTATGGGAATAACGTTATTCCTACGACGCTAGGAATAATCATTGTTTTGCATGCGCCACCCTGCCCAGATCATGTCCTAACTTTTCAAATCATGATTAGAAGATCTGCATTCCTCTTTATGATCTACTTTTGGGTTGTTATTTCTATGATAACAGCTACATACGAAGGATTGAGTTGTACTTGCCATACCTGCATCAAATCACACGTCTGATTATCGTGAATGAAATCATCACCTTTTGTTTTAGTATGTCGGTTATTTTTGTGCAGGGATTGAAGAAAGAAGTAATTTATGGTTCTTAAACAGCCCACGGGAATTAAAGATTCAAACCATCAATCTTCTCAGATTTGTTTATAGGATCATATCAGCGGTATGGAACCCAAAAAGAGTGGCCAGATAATCAAACTAGAGCTTGAAGGCATGGAATTGATCGAAGCATACCCTCATATGGCGCATAAATTCAAGGATGTTGGTTGGTTCGATTTTTTCTCAACGTTCCAGGGGCATGATGAACGGATCTCGATGGTGTTTGCACATAATTTTGATGGCTTCAGATCTGTGGTTGGCAAACTTCTGATGCATGTGACATAACATTCTATTGCTAAAGCCTATAGATTGCCAGTGTATGGGGAAAGATGGTGGAAGAAGGAGAATGTGGTCATGGAGTTTGTAAATCAGTTTCTAATTCTAGAGAAACAAAACCCTAACTAGAACAAGGGAATAACATTCATATTAATGGTGATTATCCTTTTAATCTACCCTACTTTCTGCTTAAGAGTTTATCCAAAATGTCCAAGAGGGTGCAATCCCATCTTGCTATAGCTAAAGGCAGTCTCTTTCATCAGGGTTTAATTAGGACATTGGTAATCTTCTCTTTAAACGAAGTTGAGAGATCCTGGGATTGGCTAATCCAGTCTTTAAGAAATGATTTATAGTCAACTAAATCCAAAAATGTCAAAGGGAAGAAAAAAACCCAACAGAAACAAACTGGTAAAGCCACTGAGTTCTTAATTAAATAAGAATCACCTGCAGCTAGGGTAACTCGAGCTAGCAAGAGGAAATTGCAAACTTAGAAAACTATTGGAGATTTTCCTGAAGGTGAAGACCATGAGAAATCTACAACTAGTCGAGGTAAGAATTCTAAAACAAATGAAGACATTGACATATATCATAATCCAAATATAAAGAGAGAAATTGATGAAAATGAGGATTACACTATAAGCCCAGTTCAGAGAAACAACAATATACAGTTAAGAAGAATGCAAAGGGTAAAAAATAGAGAAAAATGTAAACACATGTACCTAAATTCCCTAGAAGGAATTCCACTAGAGTTGCCAATAAATATAGATCTGAATTTACCTACCCCTGTAGAGTAATATCCAGAATTTAAAGTGAAAGCAAGGAAGGAAAAAGACAGAGTAAAGGAGTTGCGGAGTATGATAAATCAATTGATGAAAGAGAAACCTTTTGTTGAGCAATGGAATGCCAAACAACAAGAAAAGCTACAAGATATTCCAGAAATCAGAGAATCAGAAATCTCTAAAGAAGAGGATCTTAGCACTGGGTTATCCTCCAAATATGAAATTGAGATAAGGAAACCCCAAGCCTCCATATATTTGAACCTACTTGCTCCAATAGAATATCATCCAAAGTTCAGGTTGAACATAACAGAAAGAAGAAAATATAGAAATCAAATACAGGAAATACTATGTTTTTCCTGTTTTAGTCCTTATCTTCAAGATCATTTTCTGAAACGATGGAGATGAATTTTTGGAAACCAAAAGACCTTTTTGTTGGGAACAGGCCCCTTCACAAAAAAATCTCTTTGTTTTTACACAACTATCATATTTTAAGATATTCGAATATATCTTTGAGGCCTATTTTTTAGAGATTTCACAATAAATAATTTCATGTTTTAGTCACTAATTTTGGGCGAGGTTGCAGAACAAATGGAGATGATTTTTTGGAAACTAAAATATTTTTTTGTTAGTAAGGGGCCCCTTCACAAAAACCTCTCTCGATTTTTACACCGCTGTCACCGTTTGAGATATAAGAAGATATTGTTGGACCCTATTTTTCAGGAATTTGCCATACTTATTTTCCTAAAAAATCTCATGGACAACAGTTGACAAGCCACCTCATCAATTCGAATTGTAGATCAGATTTGATATTCTTCTTGATTATTTGAAACAAGAAACTAAATATAAATGAGGAGGTTTTCAGATCCATTTTTTTTGGTTCTTAATAATTATGTATTGTTTCTATATAAACTCTGTAGAAGGAGAAGTTAGGGGTCGATAAGTTGGGCATTCATGGACCTATTTTGAAAATCTACTGTAAGACAGTTTATATTCCACATTGATACTAAATGGAAAATGCATGTTGATGATCATATTTTCTTTCATTTCATATTCTATTTCTTTTCTTACTTGAAGTCATTTTTTCTGTTGCAATGCATTGATTTCTTGATCTTAAGTAACATAGTGAAAACTTTACTGTTCTTGTTTATTATCAATATTTGCCTTCAAGTACATGTTCTTATTTCTCAATGATATTTTGAAATAAGAAATCTATATGGGTTGAAAAATTGAATAATCTCATATATTTCTTTCTTTATTTACCTTATTGTCTAATCTATTAATGTGACTACCATTTACTAAATCAGTGGGTTATTTTTTGGCTTTATTTTGAGTTATGTGTTTATTTTGAACCCTTGAACCAACTTTCAACCATTTTCTAAAAACTTATTCATAAAACCCTTAAAAATACCATTTCAATAACCTGATGATGCCCTATATTTCCCTCTCACAGTCAAGTGCAAATTTAGGAACTAACAATGATCCGAAAATATCTTTTAAACGACAATGGTTAAGTTGTTTTGCATGAGTTATTTTACCATTTAGGAAAAATAATGAAAGAGGAAGAATAAAAGAGGAAACATAGAAGCCATAATATAATATACATATTTGAACATAAGCATAAAGAACAACAAACCACAAAACACTAAAGTGATAACGGAGTTTGGCAATCTCGCCTACGTCTCCGGGCCTTTGTCTCAGTGGGTGAGGCTTTCTTATTTCTGTTCAAAGTTTTAAAAGTACATCACAATAGTTCCAAAAAGGTTACAAATTGATCTAGTCTTGTTCTACCAAATCTCAAGAACCCAACAAAACTGACAACATTGAAAATGGATGGACGGAGCTCCCAGAAATGGCCCACAAAGGTGCTCTCCTCAATGGATTCCTTCCATAAAAATGGCTTTGGCTCAATAATTATCCAACATAAACTTGTTTTGAACCTCCCTCCATGGCTTCAAGAACCTCTGGTTTATATAGACTTGAAGTGAGTAACGACCTCCCAACTTCTCCCCAAGATCTGGCCTCAAAAAGGGCCCAATATCCCCCCAAAATGACCAAAATCCCACAAAACTGTTGATTAAATCAATTAAAATCTTAATACAAAGTAATAAAACCCACTTTTGTAAATATGTAGAGTGCATCCCCCAAACGTCGCGCTCTTGGGCATATGGGCGCCCACCATGTGGCCCTGGGCTAACTGTTTGTGCGCTGACTCCCCGACTTAATCTCTTGGTCACTTGTGTATCGGCCATATGGTCGTGGCTAAACCCTCCATGCACTCACAAATATCTAGCCCCCCGACGGTGTAGCCCACAATTACGCCCCTAGTCGACGGGCTAGCCCGATCGACCTAGGCTATCCTCTATACTTTCGCGCGCCAAATGTCATGAAGCCCAAGTCATATGGGGTTCGCCAATGTGATCGGGGGTTGGAGCTATACCGAGGGATGGAGCTATACCATATAATCCGTGACAAAGGAATAGGCCAAGTCACATAGGTATGTTCGTATGTTTTGGCATAATGTATGCGTTGGGGCTGGGGGCTAGGCCCTAGCCCTATTTTTCGCCAACGTGCCCACCATAACACTTTCATTATAATGTTTAGCCCTTAGTAATCAAGGACCACCACAAGCGGACTAGCTAGCCCGTCCCTGCCAAGACACTAGCCCGGACGAGAGGTCATAGGTTCAAATCCCGTAGACCCAAACAAATTTTGCAAAACACTGCTAGCCAATGGATGGGTGCCATGTGGCAGCCCAAGACTGGGCCATGTGGCACCATGATATTCGTTGAATACATGCCATGTCAGCCCATTCATATGCCACTGTACCTTCCACATCAGAAATCATTGTACTTTCCACTATACCTTGCCACATTAGTCTGTGCCACGTGTCACCCTTGCAGTGGTGCCATGCGTCACACTCTGACTGGTCCACCTGTACCTGCCCATGTCAGCGCCAACGTACCCTTACACGTCAGTTGTATGGTTGTATGGCCTGTACAGTCAGCTTCCACATCAAGACTGTACGGACTGTACAGTCAACATCTTTTTTTGCTTGCTTGACGAAATGAACAGACCACAAATACGATGTTTCTTCAAGCCCATTCAAGTTGTGTTGGGTTCGTATCGATGATTCCTATGCACATGTACATTTTGAAGTTAGTCTGAGCACTTTGATTTTTAGGTCTTCCTGGACCCATTTTGGTCCCAAGATCCAATTATGGATCAAACAAGGCCAATGAACATTGATATATCTAATAAAGGTGATCTTTCTAGTGTTATTATGGTATTGTTCTTGCTATAATCTTGTTGTTCCATTACTGCTTGCTAAATATTTATGTTCTGCATATTATTATTCATCTAGTATATTGCAGACTCTTTCCTCACACTCACTTTTACTTGTGCACATGCATTCCTCACTTTTCCTTCTCTCCCCATGTGCCATACACTCTTTCTCCATCTCTTATGTGCCTTCCTTGGTATAAGATTGGTTAAGTGCACCCTCTCTCCTATATATTGGATGATCTACATTGATTCTTGGTTGGATTTTTGCAACAACGACATATTCTCATACATTCTCTTCTCTCTCATTCTTTAGTCTAGCTACTCTCTGTTTGAGCAAGAGTAAACATTGTACCGGTTGTGGACTTGTTGATTGTACAACAATCAACCCTTTGACAAGCCTATAATAAAGAAGTTTTATGTTTGTTTCCGAACCTTTCTTGTTGGTGTTTTCTTTAATTCTTGCAATTAGATTAGTAGCTTCTTACCATTTATTATGATTTTAATCAATCATGTAAGTGATTTATTTTCTTGTTCCTTCTATATATCTTGTGCTAACCCTCTAGGATCCCTCCAAGCTACACAAAACTATCTTTTCCCCCATGTCTTGGGAAATTTTAACATGTTTTCCAAGACATATCATTCGTTGTTTTTTGTCACTTTTTGCATAAAACAGACTTTAAGACAACAAAAAAGTACGATAGGGACTCCCCCCTGAGGATGGAAAGCACTATCCCAAACAAAGAGGAGTCTAACCTTTGACAATTTGGGACTTTTCTCCTTTAATTAGCACCTTCTTCATCGTTGTTTTTTTTTCTGTTATATTAGCTCAATTGGAGGGTGAAAAAGTGTGCTAACACTTCCCAAATGGAGTCACCAATTCTGTTATGGATAAATCTAGCCTATGGATAAGTCAGACCTCCCTTGGACCTACCCTTGGTCCAAGATAGACAACATGTATAGATAGCTATGAGGTTTCCCTAGATCTGAACAAATTGATTCCTTTCACACTAGGAGAGAGAGAATGACATACCTCTTTAATGATGGTTGTCCTCATATGTCATGGCTAATGCAGCTCCTGAGATCCAGCTCAAGCTCCTACAATTTGATTCCTGCACACAAGTTATGAACAAATACCAATATACGAATTCTCCAACTGTTAGGAAATAACAATTATATTCTAGATCTAATCTGATCTACTCAAGCAAAGGCCATATCTATCATTTGTAACTGAATACAACAACATAAAGAGGGGAAAGCACATAGATTTATATTAATGAAAAGAGAAATACATCAATGACATAAGCATACCTTCATTCATGCAAGAGATACTCATTTGGCCCTTGCTCTTGCTCCTCCTCAACCCACACTCAAGCAAGGAAAACCTGATTTGAAGGATGAAATTTGTGGAGAAGCTCCTCTGAAAATTCAACAACATGTACTGTAAAATGATTCTTCCTTGTCTTTCCCATGAAATACCTTCATTTTATTGATAGGTGGAGGAAGCTAGGAGAGGCTTCTAGATCTCTAGAACTTAGTGAAATCGACTGGATTAAGAGTTCCCAAGCTCCTATCATGAGATAACCAACTCACCCAACACCGATATCCTTGGAAATCACCAACTCTAGAAGGATACAGAGGTAGTCACGAGCCAACACTATTGCAACTAACGACCAGTATCAAGCTACAAAGAAATTCATTAGCGACCGATCATGACCTATTAGTGGGATCAATAGCAACCATGATAAAAAATCACTAAATCTAGGGCAGCAGGGTGTGTCTCAGCATAATATCATCAATATGTCCTTCATGAGACACTAGGGTGGAAAATAAGGTTCTAACATCTAGCCTAGCTTAGCCTACTATAGCCTATCCTAGCCTATCCTACTCTTTCCTAGTCTACTCTAACCTAGCCTACTCTATCCCAACCTGCCCTACCCTGCCCTACCCAATTCTAACCTAATGTAGCCTACTCTAGCCTAGCTTACTCTAGCCTAACTTAATATAGCCTACTCTAACCTACTCTTACCTAATCTAGCCAAACCTAGCCTAGTCTATCATACTCCAACCTACTCTAGCTTGGGTTGCGCTAACCTAGCATACTATAGCCTACTCTAGTTGACTCTAGCCCAGTATACTCTAGCATTCTCTAGGCTAGCCTACTTTAGTCTTGCATACTCTAGACTACTCTAGCCTACTCTAACCTAGCTTACTATAGCATACTCTATCCTACTCTAACTTAGCTTACTCTAGCCTAGCCTACTCTAGGCCAACTTACTCTAGCTTAGCCTACTCTAGCCTAGCCTACTCTAGCCTAGCCTAGCCTACTTTATCCTAGCTTAGCCTAGCTTAGCTTAGCCTAGCCTAGCCTACTTTATCCTAGCCTAGCCTAGCTTAGCCTAGCCTACTTTATCCTAGCCTAGCCTAACTTAGCCTGGCCTAGCCTACTCTACTCTAAGCTAGCTTACTCTAGCTTAGACTACTGTATCCTAGCATACTTTATCATATCCTAGCCTACTCTACTCTAGCATAGCCTAGCCTAACCTAGCCTACTTTAGCCAACTCTAGCTTATCCTACTTTAGCCTAGCCTAGCATGGCTTAGACTAATCTAGGCTAGCCTAACCTAACCTAGCCTGGGCTAGCCTAGCATACCTTAGCCTATCCTAGGAAGTCATTCAAAGCATCAGAGTTTCGGAGCAGGGTGGGCCGACCCAAAACATCGATAGCGGTTAGCTCTGGAGCAAGACCCAACATCAACCCCTTTAAAAACGCAGTGGAAAAAAGGGATTGGTCTTAGAGATGGGGTGAATGAGTTACAATATTGGAGTTGGGACACCAACCCACCCTCCTGCTCTTCCTTATCTTTCTCCAACAACCTAGCCTACCTTAGCCTATCCTAGTCTAGCCTAAATTAGTCTAGCCTCTCCTACCCTAACATGTCACAGCCTAGACTAGCTTAGCCTAGCTAGGACTATACTAGCAAAGCCTAGCCTAATCTAGCCTAACCTATCCTAGCCTATTGTAGCCTACCTTAGCCAAGGCTATCTTAACCTAGCCTAGCCTAGACTACACTAGCAAAGCCTAGCCTAATCTAGCTTAACCTATCCTAGCCTACTGTAGCCTAGCTTAGCCAAGGCTATCTTAACCTAGCCTAGCCTATTTTAGCCTACCCCAGCTTAGTGTACTCTAGCCTAGCCTAGCCTAATCTAGTCTAGCTTACCCTATCCTATCCTACTCTAGTGTAGCCTATTCTAGCCTACTCCAACCTACTCTAGACTAGCTTAGTGTATTGTAGCCCGACCTAGAATGGCCCAGTGTACAGTCTAGATTAGTCTTGTTAGCGTCAGAAGTCACCCCTGGATTGCAGCAGGAGCAGAGCCCAACACCCATCAGTTTATGTCACGATTTGTTTGTAAAAGGGGTGATCAAATGGAATGCTAACTCAAAACAACATTGTTCTAACTCCGAAACTAAGTCAGGTATGCATGAGCGGGTGAGGTCTTAATCAAACTTAAGACAGTGAGTCGTAGTAAGGGTGAGTAGGGGGAAGACTTGTATCAGGAAGATGCAAGGGTCCGTCATAAACATCAGGTTTCTAACAGACTGTAGAAGAAAACATTTGAACGCAAGATCTTCTTACATTCAAATGAAAAACCAGAGAATACAATAATGCAACAATAAACCCTTTATCATAACATCATTGCAATAATTCGCATGAATCAGTCGTTCACGAACTCTCTTAGCATGAGATGAAACTTAGATGGAATAATAAAGGTTGTCTGCCATAAAACAAGAAATCTCACATACATATGCATAAGCAGAAAGCTAGAATATCTGTTAAAACTTTACAGTCGGGAGATTCGCTCTACCATCGATAGATTACAAAATACAAAGACTGAGTTTATATACTCAGAGAAAATCGCCTAACATCGACGTGCTCAGTCACCCAAGGCTTGGTGTCCCTTTAGCCAAATTCAGACGGGTAATCCCTGTCAGACGCCACCTTAACTGCGCATGGCTCCTGTAAGAGGAGTAGTTGAGCCATTAAGAGCTGAGCTAGCGTGTGCAGACCTCCTCCAGCTAGTCTAGAACTTGGCATGGATTCTCTGGAAAAATGGGTACACAGGACCCTCTCGAGCAGACCGCTTGCCAGACCCTCCATACCTCACACTTAATGAATGAGGAGAGGTTTCAACCACCCTTATTGCCTTCATTTACTCCAAGTGAAAACTAGGCTAGAGGTCGGGTTCGATGGAAACTGGATGTCGTGACGGGCCTCTCTATGACTGAAACCTGATGCCTTTGGCCCCTTTTGCGCAAATCCTTTCTTTCCCAAGTGACCACGGGCTATGAACCTATGTTTACTCTCAAAGGCGCTTTCGACGTTCGTGAATAGGAAGGGGTTGATCCCTGTTCCTTGAAATCGTGATGAGCAAAACGCTGAGACGGCTTAATCTGGTGCCATGCGTCCCTCTAGATCTGACGGTTCTGAACTCTCCCGATGATGCTATGGGCCCGGGTCCTGGACACTCCCGGCACCTCACGCATCGAGAATACGACGATGTTGCATCTTGCACCTCGAAATCGCGATGGGTGAATCGGCGAAGAGCCTAATCGCGCACCAGGTGTCAACTGTGGATGGACGACCGAGGTTGCTCCGTAATACTGCGGGCCTGACTTTTGGGCGCCTTCGGTGCTTTTGGGGTTTGGGGTTTTGAGATGTGGAACAACATGAAACTCTCACCCCTCGAACTCCCGAATGCCGAAACGCCGACGCGACTAGATCTTGCGCCACGCGTCCTCTGGATGGACGGCTGCTATCCTTCCCTCCACACAATGTGGGCGTTATCCATTGCGCTAACTTCGGCACAACTCTGTTAACTGCGATTCCCCACCAACTATTGATCTGCTCCTATGGATGGATCCTGACCGTCGACAGTATAATCTTGCCTGCTAACTTGCTCGGAAGCCCAAAAATGGGATTTTTTCGTGCTGCGCTCGGGTGCTTTTCGTGCCACTTGTAGACTTGAATACTCTCGTGCCTCGGACGATAAATGTTACTAACATTTTAGGCTCCATGGGGGATAGAGTTGTCCCTGTGATGCTCTAAGGACTCATTTTGCAGTTCCAGTGCCTTGTTGTTGGGCTATGGAGTCATTTATTAAGCCAAAAAATAAAAATAAACAAGGAATCAAAAGGACAATATTTACAAACAAGGAGCCATCGAAGGCTCAGACAAAACATTTCTTCAGAAAATGCCCATTTACTGGGTTGTTGAAAACTTCTTCGCCCTCCAAATCCTGCAGCCGATATGTGTTATTTGAGAAAACCTCAGAGATTTTGAAGGGCCCGATCCACAGGGCTTCAAATTTGTCATGTTTTCCCTTGTCTTGTTTAGGAGCATCCCATTTCAGCACCAGGTCTCCTATCCGAAATCCTTCCTTCTTGGCCTTCTTATCGAAAACCTGTTTGATCCTTTGCTGATGATCTTGAATTCTATCCATTACCTGCTCCCTGGCCTGATGGGCCTCCACTAGCTGATGAATTCTTCTGGTCATATCATTGGGCTCTTCTTGAATATCCTGGAAGAACTTCGCTATGGGAATGGCCAGCTGAGAAGGGAAGACAACTTCTACTCTGTAAACTAACTGGAAAGGGGAGATGTCTATAGATCTCTTTGTGGTCACCCGATCGGCCCATAGAGTGAATTTCAGCTTCGAATTCCAAGCCCTTTTGTTGTCTTCCAACAATATTTTGATGATCCTTATCAAGATTTTGTTGGAGGATTCTGCTAAACCGTTGCCCCAGGGATAGTATGGGGTGGAATGAATCAGTTTGATCCTGAATTGCTCACAGAACTTGGCTAACGGCTCAACCCTAAAAGAGGTTGCATTATCAGTGACAATCTTACCTGGGCAGCCGAATCTTGTGATGATATCTTCAAGGAATCCGATGATTACCTTGTGGGAAGCACTCCTGGTGGGGATGGCTTCGATCCACTTACTAAAGAAATCCGTGGTAGTCAGGATCCATCTGTGCTGCCCGCTAGAAGCAGGGTGGATTTCTCCAATAAAATCTAGGCCCCATTGTTGGAAAGGTTCTGAAACAACTACCGGCTTTAAAGGAAGAGACTTGAGTTGTTTCTTTCCTGATAATCTTTGGCATGGGACACAGGCTCTAACTATTCCACAGACATCAGCGAACAAGGTGGGCCAGTAGTACCCAAATCTGAGGATTTTGTGAGCCGTGGTCTTCCAGAAATGGTGCCCTCTGCATAGGTTGCTGTGAAATTCAACCATGATCTCGTCGGCCTCTTGTGGATCCATGCATTTTAAAAGCACCCCCAGGGGGTCTTTCTAGTATAAAATTTGATCGATAAGGAAGTATCTGACTGCCTTTAGCTTCAGACCTCTTGCTTTGTTTCTCTGCAGGCCGTCTGGAGGCCGCAACTCTTGCAGAAAGTATATGACTTCCTTATACCAAGGACATCAAACCAATGGGGGCTCCCGTTGAGGGTTCATGCCAGACAACCGACCCTGCTGAATTCCTTTGCATTTGTTGATGAAACTTACCCCCAAAGCTTGGCAATTGGCTTCAGCCAACAGCTTGTCTAGACCTTGACCTTTGATCAATTTGGTAGGCTTTATCTCCAGGTCAAATTCCAGAATCTTGGCCATCCATTTACTCCTCCTTCCATCTATGTCAGGCTGAATAAAGATGTCTTTAACAATAGTTGAAGGGACGAATGCGGTCACTTTTGAGTGCAAGACATAAACTATGAAAGCTTTGAGAGCTTTCACCAAGGCATAGGCTTGCTTCTCCATGATTTCGTACCTGACCTCTGCATCTCTCAATGCCTTGCTGAAGAAAGCAATGGGTTGCTCTTGCCCTTCCTCATTTTTCTGCAACAAGACCGCTACTACTGTATCAAAAGAAGCAAAGGAGAAAATTAGGAAATCTTTGGAATAGTCAGGACTGATCAGCACAGGTGCCTTAGTCAATGCCCTTTTTATTTGGACAAAATATTCCCTGGGTTCAGCAGTCCATTTCACTTCATTTTCCTTCCTAAGCATGGTTGTGATGTGTTTCACCATCTCAGCAAAATTCGAAATGAATCTCCTTAGAAAATTAATCTTCCCCAAAAAGGCATGAACTTCTTTCTTAGATCTGGGAAGTGATAAGGTCTGAATTGCCTCTATCCTGCTAGGATCAATCCTTACTCCCTCGGCTGATACTATATGGCCTAACAGCTTCCCTTCCTTCATAGCAAACAAAGATTTCTTGGGATTTAGGGAAAGGCCAAACCTCTGACACTTCGAAAAAACCTTTCTCAAGTGACAACAGTGCTCTTTGTCAGACCTGGAGAAGACTGTTATGTCATCCAGATAGATCACCACAAACCTATATTTTTCCCTGATGAAGGCTATGTCCATGGCTCGCTGAAATGTTGCTCCTGCATTCATCAGTCCAAATGGCATTTTGGCATACATGAATGTGCCCCAAGGAGTGGTGAAGGTTGTCTTTTCTCTGTCTTTAGGCATGACTGATATCTGATTATAGCCAAAAAAACCGTCGATCATGCAAATCCTAGATGCACCGGTTACCCTTTGCAATATGTGTTCCATGTTGGGCAGGGGATAATTGTCTTTCTTCGAGCTCCTGTTCAGGTTCCTGAAATCGACACAAAGCCTGATTTCTCCATTTTTATTTCTTACCAGAACCAAATTATCCACCCACTCTGAATATCTTAAGGGGACGATGATTTGTGCCTCTAACAACTTCTTCACTTCTTTCTCCATGACAGGCAACAACATGGGATTTATCTGTCTTAGCTTCTGCTTAAATGGCTTAGCCTCTTCCTTCAGTGGGATATTGTGTTCAATGACAGATGTGTCATATGTCTTAAGATCTTCGTAGGTCCATGCAAACACATCAGCAAACTCTCTCAGCAACTCAGTATATTCATCCCTCTGTTCTCTAGTCAAACCCCTTGACATCTTGACAAACTTAGGGTCCTCCGGTGTGCCAATGTTGCACTCGGCTGTGTCGGCATCTTCATCTGCAACCCTACTCTTTACTGCCACATCATTCCCATCAAACAATCTTTCTAAAGGGACTAGTCCCCTCGAAATGTGATTACTAGGTAGTTGAATAATCTGGTGGTTAGCAATTTTATTTAGAAACACCTCAGGGTGTGGGTCACCTTCCGTGTCAGGATATTGATCAATGTGCAATGCAGAAAATTCATCAATAGATTGGAGAAATTTTTCGATTTCCAGATCATCTTCGAATACCTTCCAATGCTTGACATTGTCCGGTACAGAGGGCCTATATTTTATTTCAACATCAGATTTGACCATAGGCGACATAGGAACTTTGAGCAAACTAGCTAAGACAGCTAAAGAATCGGCTGAAGTATTTTCCCCCCTCGGAATGAAAGAAATGTTAAAGGCCAAGAAGAAACTATCAATCAGGTCCCATACCTCATTTTTGTAATTTCTGAGTCGGGGATTATTAGCACGGTAGGCATTTCTGACTTGCTGGATGATCAACTCAACATCTCCAAATATTGCTACCTCTTTAATTCCCATTTCTTTTGCAGCCCTCATACCCAGAACAAGAGCTTCATACTCTGTCACATTGTTGGTGGTTTCAAATTCTAACCTATATGACAGGGAAATGGTTTCCTGAGAAGGTGACACAAAAAACACCCCAGCGCCAGCGCCTTCTCTGGAGCAGGCTCCATCAAAAAACATTTTCCAGACGGGGGTGATGGAGGGAGGAAATTCATGAGGAGTGGTGGGCTGCTTTCTGAGTTTAAGAGAGGGATCGGGAGCATGAGTGAGTTGTAGTAGACTGGATACCTAAATTAGTGTCTAAGGCAAAAATGGGATGGTTGGTAGGGTTGGCTTCATCACTGATTATATAGGCCAATTGGGCTTCCCTGTATAGCCTCCTATGTTCTCCCCCAAACATTGGGATAGTAGCATATGTGAGGTCCATATGCAAAGTTCCCCCCAGTATTTTTATCCAAGATATTGATAACAACTTACCGAACTTGGGGGGGACATTAGCCACTACAATATCCATGACCACACTTTTCATGGGCAATTGAAACAAGGTCACGACCAGGTCTTTGATGACTCCTAGACATTGAACTTTCCTGGAGTCAAAGGAATAGAGGTCATGGTAGGCTCAGGTGACTTCTAGCCCTAATTCCTCCATGACAATTTTGGGCATGAGGTTGTGAGAAGCCCCCGAATCCATCAAGCAATTGTGCAGTACCTTATCATGTATGTTCAAGGAAATGTAGAAGGGAGGGGATGAGTCATTCATGTCTTCTACCATAGGACCTAGAATAATTGCAGGCTTTTCATCTTGTAAATTGATGGAGTCTATGGGAAGGCATGAGGTCTCGGACTGTAGAAGCTCAGAGAAGCATTTCTTGAACCCTTCATGTTTAATCAATTCAGTTAGAGGCACAGGGATCCTGATCTTTTGGATTTCATGCTCGAAATTAAAAGAAGATGTAAGCTTCGGAATTTCTCTTATTTCGGGAACATGACTCTGGACTATGGGAGAGAGGGGTCGGGGCTTCTTACCTCTGTGACTGTCCGCTACTTCATTAGCAGGTTTCTCTGTTCTAGTGGACTGCTCGGGAACATCAGGTGCTACTGTCTTTTTCTTAGATCTCAGATCATACCTGCCTTGGCTGCCACTAACCTTGTCTCCCTTTCTCAGTTCATTTAGTTGACTGTCCATGAGAGACTCCTCATATGCTGATTAAGTGAGATGAGGAAAAGGAGGATTATCCCTGAAGCAATGGATTTCAGGATCAATCTCATCTCTTTCCCCTTCTTCCCCCTTGGCCACAAAATTGTTTTGGAAAGGGGCCTGAATTTTTTGGTCTTCTTTGTCTCTTCCCCTCTCTCTTTGCACAGTCGGGGGAGTAATATTGTTCAGCCTCCTGAAACCTCCTTTGTTTTCGGCATTTTGAGGGCCCTTGTATGCTTGCCTCCCCTCCACCTTCATTCTCTCCATCTCTGCAGACAAAGACTTCACCATCTTGGTCAGTTCATCCACTTGGGGGTGGGGCACCGATGGGCCAGAAGTTGAGGTCTCCGATCTTCCCTTTCTTCTGTCCGCGTCAGCCTTGTTCCTCAGTCTATCAGCTGCTAGCACATTGGATTCCACTTCTATGGCCGCATCTTGCATTTGAGCTAAGGAGGTGGCTCTTCTTTCTCTCAACAAAAGACAGAAATCAGGGCCAAACACACTAGCATAGGAAATCTTGGCCGAGGCTTCTAAGGGTTTTATTTCGGAAGGAATTTTATTATACATCTTATTGAATATTTTGGAGAAGTCAGAGATATACTCTCTTTCCATCTTCTTCAAAGACCCAAACTCTGTCATGTAATACATGAAATCCTTCCTATCTCCCCACTGTCTCAAGAAAGCACTATCCAGAGCTTCAATTCCAGCAATAGATCCAGGGTTCAATCCTCTAAACCACTTCCTCACCTCACCATCTAGGCTCTGGACAAAGACTCTCATCCAGACATCTTCATTTTCAATGTTCAGGTTGTCTGCATAACTATAGAAAGCAGCTAGGTGCTCTTCCACAGTTATGTCCCCTTCTCCAGTGAACTTGGGCATATACTTCAAGTAATCTCCAGCAAGGAGAGGATTCATAGGATGGGGTAGGATTAAGGGAGTATATCTGGCAGCGACTATGGCATCCATTCTATTTATAGGGGGATTATCACCAGCCATAGGGATATTAGGTGGAGGAGAATTTGGAGGAGAAGGGGTTCGTGAAGGGGCTGATGGGAATGAGTCTCGAATTGGGATGGGAAACAAAAGGGGATTTAAGGAGAAAGCTAACAGGCTCAAGTCAGTAGGTTCTCCTCTTTGTGTAGGAGCGGTAACAGTAACAAGAGGAGAAGTAGTAAAGATCGGAGTGGGGAAATCTTATGTAGTTCTAGGTCTACGCCAAGGTACAGCTTCAGAGGAGAGGGGAGTGATAAGGATTTCTCCCTCCAATCCCAGACCAGGAGGGGAAAACTCAGCAGGAACATTCCCAAAATTCAGGAAACGGGAAACCTCAGAAAGAGGTCTATTAAGAAACTGAGGAGGAGAAAATGGAGTTCCTACAGAAGGGGATGGCGGATTACCTGGTTCAGCGGTGGAAGCTTCTTCTTCGGAAGCCTTTCCTTTTTTGAGAACCACCTCTGGATCAGTTTCAGGTGTAGCTAGAGGCAGTTGTGGATGAGACCACGTGTGTCTGCCTCTGAAAGCCACAATTAACACGGCAAGTTCGTGACAATGGAGTCTCTAGGTGCACAGTAGCAATCTTCAAAGGCTCTGATACCTGATGCACCTTCAGAATTAGAGGCTCAATGTCGTTCAATCCCGGGGAAGATTTTCAACTTCATCCCCGGCAACGGTGCCATAAATGTTAGCGTCAGAAGTCACCCCTGGATTGTAGCAGGAGCAGAGCCTAACGCCCATCAGTTTATGTCACGATTTGTTTCTAAAAGGGGTGATTGAATGGAATGCTAACTCAAAACAACATTGTTCTAACTTTGAAACTAGGTCAGGTATGCATGAATGTTATAACCCTAAATTGCACTATCCCTGCTTACCTGGCATCAGGCCTACTCATGCCTCTTCCTAGCCAAAGCCATGCTGAATGATTCCTCAAAAAACCACTCAAAACAAGCAACCCGCGCCCTAACTTCTCACTGGGCGCGGGCATCC
>ML782724.1:246756-261015 GCA_009831015.1 Picea engelmannii
TTCATTCTTCTTGTGCATGATTGAGAAAAGGGGTTGTGATTTTGGGTAGAAGGTTAAAGTTTAAATCTAAAGGGTCATGATCTGCGTATAGGCTTAGAACCCTAGCTTATTGGTCCGTAGGGTAGATTACCCCACAACAATGAACGGGTGAGGTCTTAATCAAACTTCAGACAGTGAGTCGTAGTAAGGGTGAGTAGGGGGAAGACTTGTATCAGGAAGATGCAAGGGTCTGTCATAAACATCAGGTTTCTAACAGACTGTAGAAGAAAACATCTGAACGCAAGATCTTCTTACATTCAAATGTAAAACCAAAGAATACAATAATGCAACAATAAACCCTTTATCATAACATCATTGCAATAATTTGCACGAATCAGTCGTTCACGAACTCTCTTAGCATGAGATGAAACTTAGATGGAATAAGAAAGGTTGTCTGTCATAAAACAAGAAATCTCACATACAGATGCATAACCAGAAAGCTAGAATATCTGTTAAAACTTTACAGTCAGGAGCTTCGCTCTACCATCGATAGATTACAAAATACAAAGACTGAGTTTATATACGCAAAGAAAATTGCCTAACATCGGCATGCTCAGTCACCCAAGGCTTGGTGTCCCTTCAGCCAAATTCGGACGGGTAATCCCTGTCATATGCCACCTTAACTGCGCATGGATCCTATAAGAGGAGTAGCTGAGCTATTAAGAGCTGAGCTAGCGTGTGCAGACCTCCTCCGGCTAGTTTAGAACTCTGCATGGCTTCTCTGGAAAAATGGGTACACAGGACCCTCTCGAGCAGACCGCTTTCCAGACCCTCCATACCTCACACTTAATGAATGAGGAGAGGTTTCAACCACCCTTATTGCCTTCATTTACTCCAAGCGAAAACCAGGCTCGAGGTCGGGTTCGATGGCAACTGGAGGTCGTGACGGGCCTCTCTGTGACTGAAACCTGACGCCTTTGGCCCCTTTTGTGCAGCTCCTTTCTTTCCCAAGTGACCACGAGCTGTGACCCTATGTTTACTCTCAAAGGCGCTTTCGGTATTCGTGAATAGGAAGGGGCTGATCCCTGTTCCTTGAAATCGCGATGAGTGAAATGTCGAGATGGCTTAATCTGGCACCACGCGTCCCTCTAGATCTGACGGTTCCGAACTCTCCCAACGATGTTGTGGGCCCAAGTCCTGGACACTCCCGGCACCTCGCGCATCGGGAATACAACGATGCTGCATCTTGCGCCTCGAAATCGCGATGGGCGAATCGGCGAAGAGCCTAATCACGCGCTAGGTGTCTCCTGTGGATGGACGATCGATGTTGCTCCATAATACTGCGGGCCCGACTTTTGGGTGCCTTCAGTGCTTTCGGGGTTCAAGGTTTCGAGATGTGGAACAACATGAAACTCTCACCCCTCGAACTCCCTAATGTCGAAATGCCGACGCGACTAGATCTTGCGCCATGCGTCCTCTGGATGGACAACTGTTATCCTTCCCTCCACACAATGTGGGTGCTATCCGTTGCACTAACTTCGGTGAAACTCTACTAACTGTGATTCCCCACCAACCGTTGATCTTCTCCTATGGATGGATCTTGACCGTTGACAGTATAATCTTGCCCGCTAACTCGCTCGGAAGCCCAAAAGTGAGATTTTTCTGTGCTGCGCTCGGGCGCTTTTCGTGCCACTTGTAGACTTGAACGCTCTCATGCCTCGGATGAGAAATGTTATGAACAAGTCTTTGCTATCTTATTCTACTCAAGCCTATCCTATCCTAGCCTACTCTATCCTAGCCTAGCCTGCGCTAGCCTAATCTAGCCTAGCCTAGACTAGCCTAGCTTATCCCAGGTTATCCTTACCTATCCCAGCCTATCCTACTCTACCTTACCCTACACTAACCTATTCTAGCCTAACTTAGCCTACTCTTGCCTAGCCTAACCTAGCTTACTCTACCTTATCCTACTCTAGCCTTGCATAGCCTAGCCTAGCCTAGATAAGCCAAGCCTAACCTAGCCTAGATAGCCTATTCTAGCATATCCTAGCTAGCCAAGCTTTCCCAAGCCTAGCCTACTTTAGCCTAGCCTACTTTAGCTTAGGCTAGTCTGTTTGAAAGGAAAGAAAAATACTGTTTGGAATGATTTGTGGCCATACTCTGGCTTTTTCTGACAGATTGTTGATTCCTTTTTTTTAAAAGGTGGATGCCTTTTTTAATTGATGGTTTAGGCTGCAATGCTTTATGAATCAATCTGGCAGTTAGCTGAAGTTCGGTGTTTTTCCATGGCTAAGTTATTGTTGCGGTGAAGGATAAAATCTCAGGTGCAACTGAACATGTAACTTTATAATATGTTCTTGTAAGAGAAGATGCTCTTAAAAATTTGTGGAATCAGACAAGAAATGTTGATTCTCTTTTTATCCTTCCCTTGCAGGCAAAGGAGTTAAGTGAAACTGAGAAAATCTCAACATTGAATCTTATGAGTTTTCATAAAACGCTAGTAGTGCAGGTGATAATGTCAAGTCTGACAATAATTATGTACCAAGAGATGAAAAAATTGAGCGTGATGAAGAACCCAATGAAACAAATGAAGTACTATTTAGCAAGTTTCTAAAGGGCATATCTACGGCTTCCTTGTCAGTTGCAACAACATTGAAATATTTGAAGGAAACCAAAATTATGGATTGAAAAAAAAGGGCTACGAAATTGTAGGATGCTAAGAAATCAGAATGCAGCTTCAGCCTCAGCCTACAAGGAGAGGAGTAGTACAACTAGCATTATCCCTGTAGCCATAAAGAAGACTTGTTGGGAAAAGGTGGGAAGAATTTAAACAAAAGGTAGCATGCTACTGGCTTTATCTGGTGGACACCCTCTTTGTTTAAGTGTGTTAGTGGGATCAATGAGCATCCAGTTGTTGCAAAGGGACGAGGATGTGATCATCATTATTTTGTAAGTTTTTCATCATCACAATTCTTATGTATGTATGTATTTCATAGTTAGTAGAGGATATGAGAGTGGTGGGAAACGTTGTTCATAAGATTCAAAGTAAGTGATATGTGTTTGTTGTGAGGTGCTGATATTTTACTTTTACATATATAGAAAGATCAAAGGGGCATAGGATAATTATTTGGATGGTAAAGCTATTTGAATTTAATTATTGTGCACTTTAGATTAGAGGGGCATAATATATCTATTCGGATGGTAAGCCATTTGAATTTTGTTATTTTTTTTTTGTGACCCATAACATGTTTGTGCTTTATCGGTTTAGTTTGTTTCAGATTTTTGCTACAAATTAGAAATTAGTTATTAGTTATGATGATGGGATTTGATGTTCTTGTGTAGGCTCTTCTCCTTACTGGATTTCATAGTAGATGTGCAAGAGATTGCTAAGGATACTTTTCAGGCCCCCCAACAGTATTGTAAGTGCCATTACAGAGCATTGTAGATGCAGTGGATACTATGTGTTCTGTGTCATGTATGGAGACTGTGGTTTCAACTGTGATGCCCAAGCATGCAAGGTGGTTTGGAAAAATTGAATGTGGAAGTGGCAAGGTGGTTTGGAAAAGTTGACGAAAATTTGTAGCTATGAAATTATTGATGGGTGAAAAGAAGAGCGAAGGGCATATGAAATCCAACGCATTTTCTTTCATAACCAGGTTTTTTTTTTAAGTCGCAGAGAAATTGTCATATGTTTTGGTTGAAATAGTGACGTTTTCATTTTAAATTGTTTGGTTTTAGTACCCAACTACTTTTATTCAAACATTCCCATGCCCTTTCTCTCTATATATGCATCATTATTGTAAAATATAAATATTTGAAGGAGTTCATATTGTTTGTTCTGAACAATATACTTGAGATGAGAAAATCCTTATCTTGACATTATGATGGTGAATGCTATCTTTGCAACAATTAAGGGTGCATATAATCATTTGTAAATATGATGGTGGAGAGATAAGATAAGATAATTTCGTTAATATCCAACAAAGGACCATAAAATTAAGTCAATGGGACTAAATAATACATATTTACAAAGTTCGAGGGTGAAAACAACTCTTAGGTCAACATCAAAATCAATGAAAGACAAAAAATTAAGTGTCTAGTTAAACCCTAAATTCCTAAATTAAATGTCGAGTGGAAAACTAAATGTCTTGTTGAGAGAAGATATAAAATAAGGTGCAAATGAAAGGAAGATGTTAGACACTATAGAGTCTTAGCTGAACATAAGAGAAAATTTCAAGGCATGTTGAAGCTAGAGCTGGTTAGCAAGGGCAAGTAAGGAGATCCTAATACATTCTCTTCATTGGAGTCATCAATAACTATGAAAGGGTCAATGCATTGTTAGATGATATCTTCCCAAGAGTGGTCATCCCTGAGAGGGATCAACCACAAGAGCCTAGGGGGAGCATAGGAGTGACGAAGCCCAAGTCTCCATAGGGAAGAAACTCCAAACAAAAGCCCAATTACTTGTACAAATATGAGGAGAAGTGTGTTGGACATGGAAAATTGCCTTTGTGGCTGCATGGTGTTGATCTATTTTTTGGTTTAGTGGTGTACACATTGTGTCTTGGACCAACAAAACCTCATGGGTCACAAGGAGGTTGGTTGACTACTTCGGGGCCGAGGGAGTGTTGAATGGAACCCTGAGATCATAGCAATCCGGAGACAAAATAATCATGGATATTTGTATGCTACGTGTTTCCCTAATTAGATAAGGCAGCTAGGAAGTATGAGGTGATCCTCTTGAAGGCCTTCATCTAAGATAGGGCATGTCGACATTGAGACTTGTGCTTAAATAATTGCTTCATGAAGGGAGAAAGGCATCTCCAGTTGGGGCTGTGGAAAAAAGTGGAAATGGAGATTCTCAAGACCCAAAATAGGTTGTGATATCTCTCTTTGATCTCATGGTAGATGGGGCATTTAAAAATGAGTCGCTCTTGTATGTCTAGCCCTTGTAAGTGGCATAATAAAGATCTTTTATTATTAACGTTGTAGTGATACATTTCTTTCTCACACATTCCTAAGTAGTTAAGGTGGTTTACCACCTTACTCCTAACTTCAACATTTAAATATGTTACATTGGTTGCAACTTACATGCTATCAATATAAAGTGACTATGAAAGCCAATATACTTGATTCGACATGAGACTCATTTTTTATGAAGAATCAAATTTAAGTATATGGCTTAAAAAACTCATAAGTCAACCCGAAAATGACTAGATGTATTAAAATTACAAAAAATATGGATTTTTGAAAAATAAATGCATTGGATTTAGATTAGACATGAGAGACTACACCAAACATAATGCAAACACAACTTATCAAAGTATATCATATGATTACGATCAATAATCAACATGTATCAAGATTCAAAATTGTCATGGACCATATCATGAAAATATTATTTATGAACCAAAATGAACAAAGATCTGTGTCCCATGTCAGAAATCTAGAGTTAAGAGTCAAATATAAGATCATGTGACAAAATTTTAAAGCACTACATAAATATTAAATCCCAGGCCAACCAAACGGTTCCCTTGTTATGTTGAATATTGTTTGCTAATCATTTGCTAAATCTCATCACTAGAGCATCTTCCCTACGCATTTTCTTGATTCTTCTTTGTTGAAGTTCATTTCAAATGTTTTGATCTCACCATCCTACAATTCCCAAATCAAGGATTGTAGGAAAGAAAATATGCATTGTTCTATTTCACAAACTATTGATATGTCAAAATGTTGAAAAGCTATTAAGTTTAATAAAAAGTAGAAAATACACGAATTTCTTCTTTCTTTGTGTGAGGCCCTATGTGTCCAAGTCCACCAAATATCTCTTAGCCTATCACCAAACCTTGAAATGTGGGTTTCAATTAACTTTTAATGCTAAACATATAGGTTGATGTTGATATTTACCTTGTAAAGTTAACTATTTATTAATAATATGTTTCCTTTAATAAATGGTATATGCACAACATTTTACACTTAAAAAGTAGGTTGCAATCACCACAAGCAAAAAAACCCTAGAATATAGCATCTACCATAGGGGATACATCAAAATTGATAATAGTACATGCTATATATGAAGTGTTTTAGATAACCTTAGGGCTTGAAACCAAGAGTGAATTAACATAGAGACTGGCCATAGGGGTTACATCAAAATTGATAATAGTACATTCCCTATACAAAGTGTCAAAGAACCCTCAGAATATAAACCAAGAGTGAATAGACATAGAAAGTGGCCACCTGACACAATAAAGATAAATATTAGGCAACAACAATAGACCAAATTTGGAGGAGGAGTTTGGTCACTATGATTTGAGCCCCACCTATTCAATGTTGTTTAATCAACAAGTGTAGTGGTGTCCCATCCATCATTTTCCTATCACTCTCGGTGCTTCTCCATGGAAATTGCCAACTCTCACTAGGGAAATTTTCAATTCTTAGGCCGAGAAGAAGCAAGTTAGTTATGGTGCTCTTTTCTTCAATGCTCATTGTGCTCATTCCCAAGTTAACTAGTATCATAAATATAGAACCAAAATTGGTGTTTGACCCTTTCTTACTCATTAAAAAGGGACATTTGGGTTGAGTACCTCCTAGATACTTCAAGTGTTGGTCGAGGGAAGTTCGCCCAACAGCATGGACCCAGGAAAGATAGTTTTTTTGACTTGATATAAGACTTCCAAATAGACTAGAGGTGTGACAACCAAGTGCATTGTTAAGAAGAGATCCTCTAGAGTTAATTTGGTCACAGATTTTTTACTCATTTGGAACTCAACGAGTGATACGCCTAAATGGATCGATATTTCTTGAACGCCTTATAACAATTCCACCTCTAGTCCTTCCACCATGCAAATGGTGAAGATAAACCCAACTTGAGAAAAAAATCATTTTTCTTAATAATAATAACAATAATAATATTATTTTAAGGTTACGACCAAGCTAGGCACCAAATTGGTGTATGAGACCCCCTTGTTTGTGGGACAAGGGACCCCCTCAGCACAATGATTTGACTGCTAAAGTATACATAGATAAACATACCCTACCCCACTATGGATATGAACTTATGAATTCTTAGGAGGAAACATATGTTCTTAACCATTAGGCCCACTTAGGTTGTATGATATTCCTTGATAGTAACTCTACCAATGTGAGCCTTAAGTGTTAGCCTAATTGGTTGGTTCCATTGTTGCTAGGGTGTTTTTAGTAATTTAGTGCACTATGTAGGACCCGATTTGATTCCCATGATGTTAGGCACATTAATTCTACACTGCCTACTTTACATTAGGTAACATTATCTTAAAGGGGGGGAAGTGCCTAGAAGTTTCCCAAGGATTTATTTCCAACCAAAAAATAAGTCTATTTGTGGGTGTTATGCATAAATTATTCTTTTAAATATGATCATTACTTCAAGTCTATAGCTTGACTATCAGAAGGATCACCAACCTTGGCAATTACCCTCTTGAAATGACACTTGGATAAAAACTACGTGATTTTTCTAGAGGTTTTCTTTGTATCGAACAAGGGGGAGTCACTAAATGTAGTTCTCATTAAAATACAAGCATGTTTGCAAGGAGTTTTCTTTCCAGGTAATGTGACTTTTAATGGCTTCCCAGTTTTTCCAAAATCCTTGAGATGTTAATCTTAATGTATTTAAATATTCTCTAAAGGTGCAAAAACATTGAAAGTTTGTACTTGAAGGATTTTATGCCTCTCAAGAATTAATAGATCTAGAGTTAATATGGATCCATGATATTGATAAGAATGTGTTGATATTATGGTAGTTGCGGGAGGTATTAACCTCCATTGTGACCTTTGACAAGATTAAAATATTCTGGAAGCAAGAAAATAATTGAATATAACCCTAGAAGAGATATCGACTAAAGGAGATAATTAATGTTAATTAATTATCACCCAGAGTGAGAAGTTGGCCTTGATAGTCTGGAAGAGGCAGTATAAATACAGGATGCCAATCTTCACTTTACACACAATTCTCGGAATCACGGAAATGCACTTGTGCTCACTGCAGTTGGGTAGTTTTGTGTGCAAGTCTTGGAGAAGGTGTTGTCACCAATTCTAAAGTATATAGGTTCGGTCTTCCCGGGTTGGACTCTCTGATCAGTCTTGGTTATCTCTTGCTTGGTCCATTAGCCTAGGTTGGATATTGATTTTCTATCGAAATTCTTCTCTCTGTCAAGTTCAAGGTGCTCGGGGGTGGCATTAGTGCCTATGGTTGGGTGACAATATTGCTATATTGTTTATGGTTAAACGAGCACATCCAATATTCTAACAGGTTATGGGCACACACCACCTTCATTCAGTCTAACCACTGGAAGGGATAATAGCCATAAGGATACTAAGCTCATTGAAGAACTGTCGCTAGGGTTTTCTAGCAGGAGTAGTTACCAAAGCACTATCACTAGGGTTACTAGTAGGTGCAGTTGCAGAAACCCTAAAACCGCGATCCAACACCTTATGATGGAACACCTCACTCAAGGAGAAGGTATTAAAGTGTGCCTTTGTCCATCGCACCTCTTGGCACTCTCAGAAGGAAGAAACGTCAAATTTGAAATTTTGGGTCAAAGCTTGACCAGCCATTAGTAAACCGAAGTCATGAATGAAAAGACCAGTCATCCATACTACTCAACACTCACAGGAACGCTTGAAGATAACATGTGGATAATTGACAGTGGAGCTTCTAGGCATATGACAGGAGATCAAGCCAGACTCTCCAATCTAAATGAAAAGAAGACATCGTACAAAGTAGAGCTTGGAGACAAAAGCACCTACCCAGTCGAAGGAATTGGTCAAGCCTCCGTCAAGTTGAAAACATGTAATAATGTTCATTTGAGCAATGTCTTATATGTACCTAGTTTATAAAATAATATTGTATCCATATCTTTCCTATAAGAAAAAGGAAACATAATAGATTTTGTAGATGGAAAAGTGTTATCTTGGCCTAGAGACTCCATCATAGAGAATGCTAGGGTTATTGGAACCCGTGAAGGAAATCTATACAGACTACTAGAACAAAATGATGAATCTCTTGTACATGATGAAGTCAATCCCAATGAACTTTGGCACATAAGGTACGATCATATTAACTATCAATCATTACCCTTCCTCAAAAAGATGGTTGAAGGAATACCAGAATTACAGTCTACACATGAAGGTATTTGAAAAGGATGTGCTCTTGGAAAGAATATCAAGAAACAATTCCCAAGCAGCAACAATAGATCTAAGGAGACTCTAGATCTAGTACATTCAGATGTTTGCGGTCTGATGCTAGTCAAATCTCTAGGAGGTTCTCTTTACTACGTAATCTTCATAGATGATTACTCAAGAAATACTTGGTTATATCTCTTGAAGACAAAGGATGAAGTATTCAACAAGTTTCAAGAATTCAAAGCGGAGATAGAGAACCTCACAAACAAGAAAATCAAGACCTTGAGAACTAATAATGGAGGAGAATACACATCCAAGGAATTTGTTTCCTTTTGCAAGTTGGCAGGGATTAGGAGGGAGTTGATTGTTCCTCATAATACTCAACAAAAATGGTGTAGAAGAAAGGAAGAACAGATATATTAAAGAAACCATGAAGGCATTATTGAACGATCAAGGTTTATCTATGTGTTTATGGGGAGAAGCATCCATGACAACAATATATGTTCAGAATAGAAGTCCTCACCGCATATTGAAGGATATGACTCCAGAAAAAGCCTTCTCAGGAAAGAAACCTAATGTGGATACTTAAGAATCTTTGGATGCCCTGTTTACTTTCACATTCCCAAGGATAAAAGGAACAAATTAGAACCCTCGGGAAAGAAGGGCATATTCATGGGATATAGTGAATCATCCAAGTCTTATAGAATCTATATCCCGGAACAACATAATATTGAAGTCAACAGAGATGTGACCTTCAATGAAAAGATGGCTTTCAAGAAATCCATAGAAGAAACTATAGATGAAGAAGAGTATGAAGAGCCTATTAAAGAAGGCACGTGTCTTCCACAAAGTCAGAATGAAGAAAAAGAACAACGTGATCATCTGATGCAACCATGTGAGACCATTGATTCAGACACTATACCCAAAACCAAGAAATGACCAGCTTGGCTTGAAGCTACCCTACAAGATGTAGAAAGACTCAAAGCCCCAAGTGGGACCTTCAAAAAAAGTAAGAAGCCCAAGAGATTCTCCAACTATGCAGCATGTATGAAAAATCTTATAGACAAAGAACCTACCACATTTGAAGAGGCAATTCAGAAGAAACAATGGAAAGAAGCCATGAAAGAAGAACACCAATCCATCATGAAAAATGATGTATGGGAAATTGTGCCTAGACCTAAAGAAAAATCAGTAGTAACTTCAAAATGGGTCTATAAGATCAAACATGCAGCAGACAGAAGCGTGGACAAATAAAAAGCAAGTTTCCTAGCTAGAGGGTTCTCCCAGAAGGAGGTAGAAGACTATGATGAAACATTTGCTCATGTTTTTAGATATACTTCCATTAGAGATATCATGTCTCTTGCCACTTCCATGGGATGGAGTTTACATCAGATGGATGTAAAGACAGCTTTCCTCAATGGAGCAATCAAAGAAGAAGTATACATTGAACAACCTCAAGGGTTTGAAGTACATTCCAGAGACACTCATGTTTGTAGACTAAAGAAATATTTATATGGACTCAAGCAAGCTCCAAGAGCTTGGTATGCCAGAATAGACAACTACCTAATGAGACTTGGTTTCTCCAAAAGTCATGCATATCTAAATCTTTACTAGAAAGTCGTGAACAATGCACCTGTGATTCTATTGTTATATGTCGGCGATCTATTCCTAACAGGTGAAGAGTCTCTCATCATCCAGTGAAAAAAGGAACTAGCTTCTGATTTTGATATGAAAGATCTTGGTCTCATGCATTATTACTTGGGACTAGAAGTATGGTAGAAGCATGGTGAAGTATTCCTTGGACAAGGAAAGTATGTAATAAATATTATTCAGAAGTTTGGAATGATGGATTGTGAATCCATGGACACTCTTATGACCTCAGATATAAGAAAAGTAAGAGATTCAGATTATGATCCAGTAGATCCATCCCTATATCGACAATTGGTTGGGTCATTGATGTATTTAGTAAACACTCAGCCAAACATTTTCTTTGCATTAAACACACTAAGCTAGAACCCAGACATGAGCATTGGATAGATGCAAAGAATGTTCTAAGATATATTCGTGGGACACTAAACTATGGTTTAAGATATATTGCATCCAGTGATATACAACTTCATGGATTCACAGATTCAGATTGGGCAGGAAGTGCAGAAGACAGAAGGAGTACTTCAGGGATGTGTTTCAGCTTGGGCTCCGCTATGATATCTTGGGGCAGCATGAAACAGAAGTTTGTCGCACTCAGCACAGCAGAAGAAGAATATATCGCAGCATGTGAGGCATGTACAGAAGCAATATGGATGAGAAAGTTAATTTCTAGATTATTTGATCAGGTTCTAGATTCGACCATAATACACTGTGACAATCAAAGTTGTATAAGGCTATCAGAACACCCAGTGTTTCATGAATGGACACACTGAGATCAAATAATAGTTTATTCAAGATAAAGTCTAGGAAGGAGAAATAAAGCTCTAGTATATCCCCACAAGTGAGAAGACAACATATATCCTAACAAAGCCTCTGTCCAGAATAAAGTTTGTATATTCTCGAGACAAATTGGGGATCGTGGAAATAACTCCCTTAGCTGAAAGGGAAGAGATGACTCTCCAGGTTGGGAGGGAGCATTAACATATCATTGATTTGAGGACAGTCATTTTCAAGTTTGGAAAATGGCCCATCTTGGGCAGTTCCTTTCCAGTTCGGAAAGTGGTTTGATATTTCTAATGGACGAGAATTTTCCAGTTTGAAAAATGGTCAAGATTGAACAGTCATTTTCGTAATGAAAATGGTTCGATGAATTGTTGATGTACCATAGACAGTGATTCCCCTTATGACCAGTGTGGGGGAATGGTCTAGGACAGTCTCTCTTCTTGACGACCACTCTCAGTAGTGGTCAAGAAGACTGGTTTGCCTCGCCGGACAGTCATTCTTTCGAAGCTCACAGTTGTGAGCAGTTTCAAAGAATGGTCTATTTTGGAGGTTGGTGCAGGATAGTCATTTCCTTAGGAAATGGTCTGGACAGTCATTCCCTAGGGCAGATTCATTCTCTCTAGGTTGCACTTTGTTTAGTTCCAGAGGAATGGCCCAGATAGGTGAATGGTCCAAGTTCAGCAATCAGGGACAGGCATTCCCTAGGGCAGACTCATTCTCTCCAGGTTGCACTTTGTTTAGTGCCGGAGGAATAGACCGGATAGGTGAATGGTCCAAGATCATAAATGAGGACAATTATTCTTCCTTGCTTGAGAAGAATATTCCATATAGCCCATCATTGATGTTCTACTCTGAGGGAAGATGCTCTTCCAGATCTCACAGATGTGAGTGGAAGAATGTCCCAAATGACTTAGTTTATATCATAACATTGTTTCTGTGCAGGTTGATATCAGTTGATATGATTACTATGGAGACTGTATGTCTCCAGACAGTAGAGGTATGCTATTATGGTGGATATGTTCCATTGTTTTTTACTATGTGTCATGGATTGAGTAGTTGTGTACTACTATGGATAAACACAGTTGTGTTCTATCACTTGACATTGTACCAGTTGTCATGGAGATTATCCAGTTGGATAATAATGACGGTGCTCATGATTTAATTATCCTGTGTGGTTATAATGATGCTACCAGTTGAATGGTATTTTTGTGCTCAAGTGTTAAGCCCTAATATTGGCTCATTACCCCTTAATTGGGGCATATTATATTAGTAATGTTATTTTATTTATGTCGGCTTTAGGCCATTAGTTGTAATTATACTCCTAGTCTGCTATATATACCAAATAGACATTTTCATTTTGAATCATCTTGTACTTGAACATTTAAGTGGGGTAAAAGGATTTTTCCCCCTTGAAGAGGATTATTATCTAAAATTGTCTCTTTTTCAAGGCATTGAGTACTTTTTTCTGAGGTTTTTCTATGCTATATTGATATTTGGTTCTTAACATATGGTATCAGAGCTCAAGGTCTTGGGGTTTCTCTACTACATCTGAGACACCTTGGAATTTTTTCTATAACTTGTTTTCTACAACGTTTCAAAAGGAATGGATTGGAGGATATTTAGTAGATAGATCAAGGTACGTTGGGTTCAAAATTCATCTTTTGAGGCCTTATACTTTCAGAGATACATCCTGTACAAGATAGGTTTCTGGAATCATCCTGAACTGAGTCATTGCGGAATTTTCGCTATAAAAAATTTATGTAACGTTTCAGACCTTGAACTCCAGAGGCTATTCATAAAAATTAGTAAGGTATCTTTGGTAAAACTTTCAAATTCTGGGTCATCTTAAATTTGTAAATACACCCTGTGTAAGATAGGGTATCTGACTAGTCCTATTGACTAGTCTCAAGAAGGTGTTCCAGGTAAAAAAAATCATAACTTCTTCCTAGAGTATCCAAATTGAGTGGGACTGGTTTCATTGGATCGTGGACAATCTGTAGTATTTCTGGTGTGA
This sequence comes from Picea engelmannii, assembly GCA_009831015.1. Taxonomy (NCBI): domain Eukaryota; kingdom Viridiplantae; phylum Streptophyta; class Pinopsida; order Pinales; family Pinaceae; genus Picea; species Picea engelmannii. The sequence continues at coordinate 260,333 of ML782724.1, forward strand.
GTTTCAGAATTTTATATCAATTATTTTGTGCGGGGCAATCTATACAAGTGAGATCTCCTGGAAAGGCCAAAAATCGGCAAGTTGTGGGGAAGTTACCGTAAATTCCACTTGGCACATCCAATTTTGATCAGACCTATGGCATTGTAGAGACAAAATATCAGAGAACTACATAAAAGAAAGTTTCATACCCAGAAGGATCAAAACTTGGGAGATACAATAGAAGAAAGATTGTCTAGCAGAACCACCTCAAAATCAAGGTTCAAAAGTGATACTTGGCCAACATGCCACCCAAAAAGGGAACTTCTACACCAAATAAGCCTCCAGACAATCCTACTTGGATTCTTGATGAAGGTGAAGAAATGTGTAGGGACATAAATGATTTACAAAATAATATAGTAACAAAAGATGAACTACAAGAGATAATGGAGGGTTTAAAAGGGGACATCATGGAAGTATTGAAAATTTTCGTAACAGAGAAGACACCTAAAAGTGAAAATACATCCCATGAAATTCATGATGAGGACACAAGGAAGGTGAATGAAGAATGGAGAAACTCCAACTTTGGTTTGAAGACCAGCCACGTTCCTAAGATCAATATGAGGAAGTTTGATGGCAAGGACCCAATCACATGGATACTTCAGATGGAGCAATTCTTTGATCTCCATAATGTGCCACATACACAA
>ML782724.1:270407-292945 GCA_009831015.1 Picea engelmannii
AAAAACTTAGTGACTTGAAAGAATAAAAAAATTGTGGAACAATAAGGAGAAATTGGAGATTTTTGTAATAGTGCTTTAGAGATCGAAATTACACTTGGGTAGTTATGAACTAAGTCTTGAGTTTTATGTTATAGATTTACTAGGAGATTATGTGGTCATGGGTGTACAATGGTTGAAAACTTTGGGATAATTTCACATGAATTGTACTAATTGTACATGAAATAAGAATTAGAGGGCTACAACCCAAGTGTAAACAAGCTCATTTACACAAAAAAATAGTAGAACAATTTTTTAAGAGTGAACAATGTTTCATTCCTTGATGTAATTACATGAATGGATTGCATGTCAAACTAAAGATGCAAAATCCAACAATTAAAGGGGAAGCTTAATAGTTGATTAATGAAATTGCATATTTCTTCAAGGACCCTGACCCCGATAAAGTGCATCAGTCATCGGCTATTGGTGATTTCCTTGTAGCTTTTGTCAATGTCTATCCTTCCCGTATTTTGTCGACACCGATGGGGATCGACTATCTATCAAAACTTCATGGAGATTAACTCATGCAAACCAACTCCGCCTTCTACCGATGTCGATGGGGCATCGACAATCAAAAATTAGTGTAACTGTGTGGCCACTTTACCTTCTTACATTTTGTCGACGTCGAACACAAGTGCGTTAGGTGAAATGTTAGCTGCAGATTATTAGTTAGGATGTCAAGTTCTTTTAGACACAAGGTTTCATTTAACAAGTTCAAGCAAACCTGACTTGATTGATAAGAGTCCTGAAAACAAAATAAACCATCCCCCAAAGTGAACCCAAATTAGACAGTAAAAGAAAACAAGTGGTACCCAAAAAGTGATAAAATTTCGTAAGGATTTTAGGGTGTGTTGAGTGCTCAACAAATGGCGATTTACTGGGTGAAAGTGGAATATTTGTTCCTTCTTCGGGCTTAGTTGATGTAGAAGATGGTTAAGAACCTTACTTGTTTTGTTTTTATCAGAGTCCCTTCTATCCTTGCATTTAAAATTCCCTCGGTTCGTGAATCTAGTCCCGCCTATCGAGTTTCATCCTTTATTCCACCTTCGTTCCTATTGACCATGACCCACACCCCCTTTTGACAAGAATCAAATAAATCATTCTCTATCACTAGGCCTTTTAGTTATCATCATTCACTTGTTGCGGTGTTGCTCCGCTACCAGCCATCATCCATATCCCCGACGGAATCACCCCGACATCACAGACCTTGCTCCGCTGTCAGCAAGCATCCATATCCCTGAAAGAGTTATCTTCATAACCTCTCCTACTTCATCCTCATTTGATATAATTTATTTATTTATGGCAGAGATGCCCTAAGCGAGTGGGAGAGGAGGATGTTTGTTATCTGCAAGATGAGATGGTTAAGGTGAAATTTTTCCTAGCTCTGTCTTGAGGGACATGTGGTCCTTTCCATATTACCATATTTCCCTTTTGGTTTTACCATACCATCAGGTGGACACTTCATCACTTGCCAAAGTCGTTTATTTGCAAAGGTTAGATACATAACTCTTTTAAGAAAAATGCAGTCCGCTCAGCATTTCTTGCGTGGAATGTAAGCATGAGTCGGGAACAGAGTTTGCTACACTGTATTGATTAAGGTCAACCAATGCCTTATGGAACACAACTGTATTTCACCAAAAATACCACACAAAAAAGAAAAATAGAAATAATGGACTCTGCAATCATCCTACCTAACACCTACAAAATAAAATAACATTGAAACACACACATTTTTTTTTCCCTTTTTTTTTTTTTTAACAAAAATATTGTTTTAAGGCTTGGTCATTCACTGGGAGGGCGTTGATTTCTCCCCTCATATTTTGCAACCAATACATGCCTGCCCCAAGTTTCTCAGCTACCTGGAAAGGTTTGAGCCATAGATTCTAAAACTTCAATTATTTTCCCTTCGGTTCATTTGCTCTATCCCATTTCAGGACTAAGTCTCCTACTTCAAAGTTCTTCTCTATGGCCTTATGCTTGTCAAACCACCTTTTAATCATCTGTTGATGAGCGGCTAACTTTGATTTTTCTTTCACCCTTTCTTCTTCTAGGATGAGGAGGGTATCAATTCTTTGTTGAATAACTGATGAGGGTTTTCCTCTAGATCCCTGAGCAAGTTGAAGAGATGGAAGGTATATCCCATTTAGAATAATGGTTTCTTGTTCATATACCAGAAAGTATGGGGAGTTCCCTATAGCTTCCTTGGGTGTTACTCTATCGGCCCATAAGGCATTATGAAGTGAACTATGTTGATTCCTCTGATTGTATGCAACTGTTTTCTTCAAGATCCTCACTAGGCTCTTATTGGTTGATTATGCCACACCATTCCCCTATGGATAGTAGTTTGTAGAGTATCTTATTATGATTCCTTTATCTAGAGAAAAATCTGTTAACAGGGTGGAAGAAAAGTAAGAAACATTATCAAAAACAAGAACGTAAGGCATACCGAACTAAAAGGGTTAAAATAATTGTTTTTGTCTGCGATAAACATATCGTCGATCGTCGATCCCCGATACACTTTTGGTATCAGGACTTTTTCGAGAGAGTTGATCCGAGAGAACTTGGGTAGGTTTATCATCGATCGTCGATCCTTGATACTTTTTGGCATCAAAAAGATAGGATCGGGTTTTAGAACATGTAGCTTAAATAAAGTCTTGATTCTGATTAACACAAGTAACGAAAGACGTCGGTCTTGAGTGCCATGCGTCCTTGTCACGTAGGGGTGTCACATGGCCTGGTTTCATCCCGAGCCATATTAAGGTCCCCTATGTCCTAGTCACACCTCCTATTCATCTTTGCCACGTCAACTCTATACGACAAGGTCTATCAACGTTAGAGATTTTGCAAGAAGATATCAACGAAAAATGTTCAAAGCAGAACCTCGACCCCCACCTCACTAGCTAGACTAGAGAAACACTGGGATGTTTTCGACACAAGATATGATCAGATTCTGAAATTTAATAGACTAGTTAATGTTTCATCCCACATTTGTTTTTACCTGGTGTGTTGATTGAACAACAACAATTTGAAATCGTTGATAGGCCACGTTACAACCCGTGCCCTCATCGTCAACCCACGATCGAATTTAATAGTAAACGTCTTTGAAGATATGGTGGCAGATTTAATAGAACTACAATCATAACCTGAAATGAATGGTTGATGCGACAAGGTAAGTTCATCCTGCTTAAATCTCTAGAACGACTTTGAACAATTTTATTCTGTGCACAAGTCTGAATTCTAGAGCATCCGAAGAAGAAAAGAAAGAATCTTGAGACTGTTCTGATTCTCAGACTATCAAAACCAGGTTAAACAAGCGACAGAGGTGTGTGTTCAAGTTTGTCAATTTGTCGGTCGTGATTTATATATGCATATGATTTCTTACACGATCTCTATCTATTTTCTAGTTGTAGGTAAAATTCCACCGAGAAAGTCAACCACCAGACGCTTGCCGAGAGAACCCAAGCTAAAGGAAGTCGGAACAGGTGAAGGCTCTTCTCCTGGTACTACGAGGAAGTTTGAGTACACTCCCAGGGTAGAGCCAGTCATAAAAACCTCAACAAAGAAATCTTTTGTTCAACTGTCAATCTTCGATGATACAAAAGTGAGCACCAGATCCAAAGTAATGCTCCCGTAGTGGGGGGACCTTTTCAACAAAATCAGCTGGGAGGAGTACCCAGAGTGTATACCACGCATCGACTTGAATTTAAGAGTGCTCGATGACCAGGTGTTCCCAAAAATCCGATGGTCATATTTGCACATGGTGGCCAGTAGAAACCCGATTTTCCCTTGCATAGATGTTTTGAAGTGGATAATCGACCATATTGACATGCATAAGAGATTGATCAATGATGAGAATGGAGGGTGTGTCGGATTTTTCCTCCCGACAGAAGTCCAAAATTACTACAAGCTCAAAGACCCAGAGGATCAGCTAATCACAGACTTCGTGGTGAATTTCTACGAATTCCACAACACTAGTCGGTTGATGGCCTCATGGTGGAAGGAGGAAAAGAAGTTTACCAACCGGAGCAATGGTCGGTATGGGACAGTTAACTTGAGGGATCCATACATATATTTGATGGCTCTCATCTAAAAACTGTATGGAGAGAAGGACTACTCCAAGTTTTTGGAAGCATGGATGCCCTTGGCATACACAGTGGCGATCTCCGGAAGAAGCTTCAACTGGGGAGTGATAATTTCCAAACAATTGAGCATCTATGTACAGCAAGCTCAGACGCCGAAAGAAGGGGAAGAACCCACTTTCCACATGGCCTCATACTTGCTCAATATTATCTGTGTGAGAAATATCTTTGTCGGCATGAATTTAAGATGACATGTTGCAAAGCTCCCTGTTCATGTTTATTTCATCATACTCTGGGAGAAAAGGTACAAAAAATCCTACGCACTCATCTACGATGAATTCATCGCTCATATTCATTTTATTATATTTAAAAAGGAATGCCCAAGATTATCTGCAACAACCAATAAAATGGTAGAGAAGGTAGGCCACTGGTATTTGGATGAACGCTCAACCTATATTAGGGTGTTCGAGGCCATCAGAGCACCGCATCTACGCCCCGCTCACATCCTAGACCAACTCATTGTAGGAGAAATCTGCTATCAGACCATCCTGCAAGGCTATAATGCTACACTAGTCAAGGACAATAAGCGGGCTTTCATACCCTACGGTTTCCATGTGGGGTTTTATCCGGTAAAGGACACTACTCAAGCCAAACAAGAACGACTAAGCCAACTTGAATTCAGGTTCCTGATAGGACGATTCCGTAAGAATGACCCTAAAGGCCTGGTCCTCCAACATGCTTCATAGGTATCATCATGTTGGCCATACGCGCATGATAAATTTGAGGATGAAATTTTCATAGAGTGTGCTCAGGACTGGGACGAGATAGTACAGAGGATGGCCAACCCAAATATGATCAGGTTCAAGGCCATGAGCATGGCTGAATAGGTGGAGACAATAGACTAGTCTTCTCAAGAGGCCCTCAGAGCCAGGGAAGAAATCAAAGCGACAGAGACTACAGAGGCACAAAGAAGGGGATTTCTCTTGCTATAAGGGGCGCAAAGAATCATTGATCATTTGTAGAAAGACCCTGATCTAGTATAGATGTTGAGGATTCCCATTGATGATCCAATTGAAATAAAAGTAGAGCCAAGTAGCCTAGAGCCAATACAACTTCAAGAAATCACCGGGCCAGAAAACCCTGAAGTTCCACCACCACAAATCAGATCACTAGGGGGGATTTCAACCCATCCTGAGATAGTGAGGACATCGGGTAGGAAAAGTGTATGAAACCCCTTGTTTGACTTAATAACCAACTATGATGATGAGGAGATTTCGGAGGTGTCCTTGGTGACTCCAATGCAGATTACAGAGGAAAAAGAACCTGAGAGAGAATCTACCCCAGGTCCCGATGCTCCAATTCAGAGCCTTCCGCAGAGCGAGCAACAGGTTGAAAGTGCCTTAGACATTGGGATACTCGACTTGTCGGGAACCCCAATGGATAGCTCGAGGGATGAGTTGGGATCAGGAGGTTAGAAAGAGGAAGTTTCGTAGAAAGAAATCGGCAAACCGACAACCGATTACCATGTAAGTATCGGACCTATCCATGACTCTTCAATTTCGATCGATGCCTCACCAGTCGATGCACAACAAATGGAGGTCAAGCCATGGGGACATATATAATAATTCCAGGAACCAATCCCGGAATAGATACATACGACCGACAGCCTGGGAAATACTCTAACCTGGGGAGAACAACAAATCCCTGAACCTATTGATGAGGTTGTCGACATACAAGCAATTTCCTATGATAGGAAGAGAAATGCCATCATGAAGAGGAACACTAAAAATAGAAGGCTCACGTTAGACAACTTGATCCTCATCACTACGGAGGAGAAGTTACTCAACACAGAACATGCAAAGACATCTGAGCTTATCGACATAGGGATGGTTATCACATATGCACCATTGGATAGAGCAAGAAGAGATGAAAAGGAGTTGGCCACTGCACTTAAGGATTTGGAGCATCTGTGCCATTTGGAAAAATGCTATCAAGACTCCACACAGGCCACGGTGTTTTTGAGAAGTGAGTTTCAATATGCCTATAACAAATTCACGAATGAACGACACCTTTTCACTACAGGTATAATTGATTTCCAAGAAGACACCCTTATGGCACTAGCGACCTACAAGGACGTGGAAAGGTGGTATGAGAAGGATCACCAAGAAGTATAAAGGATTGATTACATCAACACAGTTCAAAAGGGTCGAGATGCCAAAGAGAACGACATTCAGGTGTTGAGGGATAGCAACATAGATCAGATCAGGAAAGCAGTCGAATATTGGGTGAAAATGGCCCAGGAACCTCAGCGGGAGATTCAGGAGAAATGGGCCGATATCGAAAAGAGATAGGAAAAGATTAATCTGGAGATGAAATACATCGGCCTCCCAGAATTTGGCTCACCCAGGGACTTTGTCAACCTGCATGATATAGTCAAGAAACATGAAGAACAAGACTCGACATGGACAATAGAGATAGAAAAGGTGGCGAGCATGGTGTCAAGTCAAGTACAACAGTTCATGGAGATTTTGATCAAGGCTCAATCATTTTTGCAGCGGTTAATTGTAAAAATAGTCAAGTATATATCACGAGCAGTAGAAGTGAAATAAATTCTTTCAGCCCCAATGGACCAACACAGGTTCCTGTATTTCAACACATGTGAGGAACTCTTCGTCAAGTGGTCGGAGTATGAGAAGATTCATCCACTTCAGTAAAACTATTTGATGATTCTTAGAGAACAGAGAGATGAAATCGCCATGTGGCGATGTTTTGTTTTACTTAACTTGCACTCGTAATAGCTATTTTTAGTTAATGATTCATTATAAATAAGAGGATTGACCTTTTAACAAAGGTCGATGGTTTTAGCAAAGACCCTCATTTTTGGAATTGTAAAGAACTATTTCCGAACTACCTTAATTGAGAAGTCTTGTTTAGGACCAGAGACAACTTTTTGTTTTTCATCAAAGGTGTCGTGTGATCGGATTTGAGGAGGAATTACTTCCAACTTTATTTCATTAATGGATGTTGTAACGAGTAAGAGTTTCCGAATCTATTGATAAGTTAGTTGGTTCAATATTTTTTGTATTTCTTGTCTCTAATGATGAAAGAAAATCGTTGTGTTAATGTGTGATTAATGCTAGAGCTAAGGAAACTATTTGTATTGCCATCATTTTATTGCATGTATGTTTTCTTTCGATAATTGTATCTCAGTCAATAATTGAAATACCAGCAAGTTAATGTATTAGTAGTAGGCTTGTCACAGGTATGAATATCTTTTTCTGCATGCTTGAGCACAAGGGTTATCCCAAGCTCATCCTTCTTCAGTAGTTAAGATCCCCCCTTTTACCATCACACATCTTTTTTATCAGGCCGATCCATTAAAATAAAATACAAAAAGAGAACGTTTAAACTGAAGGAGGAACTTTCACAAGAAGATATCATGTAAATCACTACGTAAAGCCCATCAATAAATTGGTTGGATCGAAAGATATGGAGAAAAATTCCACCATCAAATGATGTCGAGTCTAATTGGGCCTCTGTGGCAGGTTTGGTTCCTGTTGTTGAGTTAAAGGGATTTAGGACCCCTCAACAGACTGGTGCAACAATTATTTCCTCTTTGATGCATTGGAAGGATAGTTCACCTTCACTTTCCCATTCAAAATGGGCGTCCTTCTTTAGTAACTTGTTAAGGGTTTTAACAATTTCAGCGAAGTTTGGAACGAATATCCTGATAAAGTTAATCTAACCAAAGATGGATTGCAGGGATTTCTTGTCTTTAGGCATAGGGATATTATTGATGGGTTCAACCCTGGGAGGATTTATCATGATTTCATCTTTAGAAATAATATGGCCTAGTAACTTGCCCTTGTCAACACTAAAAATTGATTTCTTAGGGTTGAGAGAAATGCCACACTCCCTACATCTCTAGAGGATAGTTATTAAGTGTTGGATATGGTGTTCCCTCTTTTTAGAGATGGTGGCCAAATCATCTTGATATATCTCTATAAGTTTTTTGATTGGATCTTTGAAAGCATAGTCCATGGCACATTTAAAAGTATCCCCTGCGTTCGTGAGTCCAAAAGACATTCTTAAATACTTGTAGGTTTCCCAAGGGGTGGTAAAAGAAGTTTTTAGTTGATCATCCTTATTTACTAAAACTTCATTATATCCTAAGAAACTGTCAAGCATGGAAATCATCTTTGCACATGTGCCCCTTTGCAAAAGGTATTCCATGTTTGGTAGAGGATAATTGTCCTTAAGTGAAGCCTGGTTTAAATTTTTGAAGTCTACACATATTCTAATTGTGCCAGTCTTCTTCCTTACAATAACTGGATTAGATACCCATGATGAATATCTGATAGGCTCGATTATTCCCACCTCAACCATCTTTTGTAACTCCTTTTGTACTTGTGGGGAAACCTTTGGGTTCATCTGCCTGAGTTTATGTCTGAAGGGATTTGTACCATCAATGAGGGGAATTGCATGTTGTATGACGTCTTCCCGGTAGGCCTTTAGATCTTCATAAGACCAAGTAAAGACATATTTGAATTCTCTTAGAAGGGAAATCAACTTTTCCCTTTCATCAATCATTGTTCCTTTACCAAATTTAATTAATTTTTGGGATTCCTCGGTTCCAATGTTGAATTCAATCATTTTTTCACTGATTTTGTTCAAATATTTTCCTTTATACATATCATTTCGATCAAAAAGATTCTCTAAAGAAAAAATACCTTTGGGTGGGGGTCTGTCAGCTACATCGATGATCTTGATATTTCCTTTCTTAGCCAATAGGTTTATTTGAGTTTCAGAGAACTCCCCCTTATTTTGGAGAAATCGAAGAAGTTGATTGTTATCATCAAAAACTTGCCAATGTTCAAGGTTGTCAGGTAACAAGGGTCTGAAATTTAATTCTACCTTGTAAATGTCGATTTCTTTGAAAAGATGTAAGGTTGAAGTGGAAACAACAAGATTGTCTGCTAAGTGATTCTCTTCCCTAGGGATGGCCTCAATGGAAATATTGTCAAACTTCTTTATGGCATCCCATACGACATTATTTTACTATTTCAACCATGGGTATTTAGTAGAAAACTTCTTGTTGACTTGTGAAACAATTAAGTTAGAATGCCCTTTTACATGTAGGGTCTCGATATTCATATCAATGGTTAGGTTAATGCCTAGGATAAGGGCTTCATTCTCAAAAATGTTGTTTGTGTAGTTGAACTCGATTTTGTATGAGAATAGGTAGTCTCATTATCTGGTGATCTTCAGATGATCCCTGCACCCGAGATCGTGCTTTAGTGTGCACCATCAAAATCCAAGCCCCAAGATCCTTCCCTTTTTTCTTGATCAATGAAAAGGGAGATTTCCAAAATAAAGGTGTTGTTTATTCCTTATAGAACCTGATGGTTTATGTTGACATGACCCATAGTACTTTCACCTTTGGTCCTATTTGGGGAAGAAAATTTCTCCCCACCTTTGATGACTTTAACTTTCCTCTCTTTGAGAGGTTCTGCAAAAACTTGTCGAATGTATCACGCGAACTCTTCTTCAACTTGTTATGCTTCTTGTCTCTTTTCGAAGTCTGAAATATCACTCGGTGGGCAAGGTGTTTTTTCTAACATTACCTCCCTTTCTTCTTCTAAAATATTGATCATGAGACAAGGTTCCCGTTCAGCTGATTTTTCTCGTTCCTCTTGCAGGTAAGTTATGACGTCTGAGGGAAAGTTTGGTGAGACAAAGTCATTAATATGATTAATCTGAAGAGTCTATTTAAGACATTATTCTTCTTGTATGAGAGAGGAGTCTAATTTTTCTTCTATTTCACATTGATCCGGGAGGATCTCCACACATGGAAGGGACTTATACTTTGCTCTCCATGTCAAGTTGAAAGTGGTGACAAAGTGGTGAATTTATGCTTTTAAGGGTTTTATTTTCTCATCCATTTTATTAATGCTTTGTGAGAAAAAGGTCTCATGCATTCTTATGATTTTATGAGATGCTCATGCATTTAATTATGATTTATGAGATTTTGGAAAAACTCATACATTATTATTCACTTTTGATGTAAAATGATTAATACTTGTGAGGGAAATTAGACTCACATATTTATCATTAAATTATAATTTTGGAAATTGGTTTTTATGTGTGAAACCACCTCACACCAATTTTCCATTATTCTCAATTATAGGTTGAGAGAATCAAGGACATGGATGAAGATTCTTTGGGTGGTTTTGAGACTTTTCCCATTATGTGCTTGAAGATAGTTTGAGATCCTACATTCATGGATCTTGTTTTTCCTCTTTTGTAATTAGATCCTATTATTGTGGATCTAGGAATTAATGTTCTTTATTAAGAGAGAGTGAGGAAAAACTACATAATGCCTTATGTGAGCCCTTTGAAAGGGAGGAGAGTAATGGAGAATGAATGAGTAGAGTTAGAAATCCATAATGCTACTACCCCTAAGCATTGAGAGACTTATTCATGTAAGGAATTATCCTTCTTGATGTATGGAGAGATATGAGTGTGAGTAGTCTTCTTGAATCCTCATTGAAGGAGAAGGCATCTCTTATGTAATGATTTATGAGAAGATCCCAACATATTTTGAAGAATGAATGAAATCAATCTGTATTCCAATTGAAGTGCACCTAGAGACATAGCCCAGGAGGGGTGAACTCTGTTACCAACATCGGTTGTCTCTCTCTCTTGTATTTTCATGTGCTTTATTCCATTTGAATTCATATATGTTATGTATTCTTGTTTAAAAGCATGGTTAATCATGGATTCATATGTCTTTTAATCCTTATGAAAATACTTCGTCAGAAAATGATTCTCGATTGAAAACTTGCGTAGAGTAAAGTACTTGCTTGTTTTAAGATCATGTCGTATTAGAGCTAGGCTAACTGCTTTGCAGGCTTTACAAGATGGGAAAAGGAGCTAAGAAAGAATAAAGAATTTAATAATTAGAAGAGATAAATCACAACATTCAAGATGAAAATGCAGAGTTGAGGAGACTTTTGCAGGTTGCACAAGAAGAGAAGCAAGAGCTTCAAGAGAGACCTCAGCTTCAAGGAGAAGTCCTCAACGGAATTATTGAAGAACTGCAGCTCGAATTGCAAACCAGGGATAATCTCTTGGCTAATTTGCATCATGGTGAACGAATGGAAGACAAAGATCCTTCTATCATGGATGAACAAACTCAAACCGAGGTATATGATGTTTCGTCATGTTCAATGTTTTCTCAGTATTAAACTAATGTGGGCATGAAGATCCTCATGAACATGGGATACAAAGGAGGTGGAATTGGCATTCATGGCCAAGGAATCACTCAGCCATTAGAGGTGGTACAAAGACCACGAATTACAGGTTTGGGATATGGTCAAGAGGATATTGGAGAGTGCTCAAATTCTGCTGAAGAAAAAACCATCTCTTCACCATCAGATTCCAAGAAAGGAATCAAACCAGCTTGTCCTCATTAGAACAAGAACCACTCAGGAAAGTATAAAGGGCATTTCAATTCTTTTCTTACATATAAGAAAAATGATTATGGTCATAGGTCTTCTAACCAGGTTTTGGCCCTTCGTTAAGGAAGTAAGTGAAGAACAAGGAAGAAAAATAAAAATGTGAACTTCACGGAAGACACGGTGACTATTACTGGGTCGAAGTGAGAAAAAGAGTAGAAAAGATAGAGTGAAGTCCAAGAAAGAAAGTCATTGGATGAGGAGATCAAGAAGAAAGAAGTATCATGGATAGCTCAGCAAGAGGAAAGAGCCACCATTATATGCTTTGGAGCACCGCACGAGAAGGAAGGAAAGATAGGTTGGTGAAGCCCTAAAAACGCGGGTCAAGTTGACCTAGGGTTTTGGTATATAGGGTTTTGACACTTAGGCTTTGGCCTAAGGATGTCAGTGAGTGATTGTAATGTATAAATAGAGGTCAAGAGGACCTGGGATGGGTTGTTGTCATTTTTTTTACTATTGTTGGTGTTGATATTGTTGTTGTGCGATCGAGTGAGTAACATCGTGAGAGAGAAAAGTGTTAAGTACGAGATCCTTCTGTATTGTAAGATCTTCAACTGGGTGCACAAGGAGGGAATAGATAAAGAGAAGAAGAAACAAGATCTTCTAGCTAAGAGCGCAGATAAGAACTATATGCTTCATCTTAATACATTATAGAGCACAGTTCTGTGGACGTAGCCCTAGAGAGAGGGTGAACCACGTATATTTTTTGTTATGTCTGATTGATGATCTGTTCTTGTCATTTGATATATTGTTATTTCATTACTGTGTTAGATCTGATAGATTTATCTTGCGTAGTAGATCCTAGGACGATAAAGAATACTATATTGTTGTGTGTCGATCACTTTGAACCCACTTTACATTCCTTCTAGTTGTATACATCTATGTCCTGCAACCCCCACATAGTTTCTTCGGGTGAGACTACATCTGCTTCGTAGGTGTTGTCAAAAGGGCCAGTAGTTAGGGCTTGTTTGTGCACTCTTGGAGTTGAACCCTAGGTCTTCCCCTGTGCCAACAAATGGTTCCGTTGCCGGGACAAGAATCTTCTTGAGGGAATTTCAAGGTGGTTTCCATCAAAGACAGAAATTCAAAAGTGGGTAGAGAATCAAGAAAAGGACTTCGTTGAATCCCATAACAAGAACCCTAATCTTAGTATAGAGGATTGGTTGGAGAGATATATCTTTACCGATATACACGAGATTTTATTTGGAGGAATCCATCAGGAGCTATATGAGTGGTTAGCTAGGTTAGTAGATACCCAGTTTGAGATCAGATCTAGACCTCCTGTGGTTTGGACATCGACGCTAATCAAGAAGGTCAAGAGAGTCGATAATACCGTGTCACGAGAAGTAGATCATTGGTTTGATAGCACCATTGGAAGGTACATCACAGAGTTTGCTACTGACAGAGTAGAGTCATATAGCCAAGCCCTGAGATATTTCTTCAAGGGACCCAGAGGAAAAATTTTACATTTTCTGAAGTTAAGAATCATGATGTTATTGCATGAGAAGAACATTGACACAAAGGTTGGACATACGTGTAGTGGGAGAGCGTTCAGAGAATTTCATCTTGCGAACCTACTTAAGAAGAACTACAGGGACGAGGGTTTCTATAGTGGAGAAGAGGCAGACCTGACAGACAAAGAGCATTCAGGAAATTTGAAGAGCTTCACCAGGAAGAGCCAGAGACTTCAGGAACTGCACAAACCATTGAAGTAAGTGTTATGGGATAAATCAATAGGTGTGGACACTAAATGATCTCCCTAGATCCACCTAGATATAGAACAAAACACACCAAAACATGATTCTTTCCTTAAGTTTTAGATATTGAATTTACTAACTAAAGAGGGATAGATGACATACCGTTTAAACACCGCTTCCTCTCTCCATCGCCATCCTAGCTCCGTTCCAACACTCATACAATGATGAACCTACAAAAGAACGCAACCAACCAAAGTGATATTAATAGCATAAACTCAATATAAACCTATGTATGTGATCAAGGAATCATACAATAAAACACAACAAGATTTATAGGAAAGAATCATATTACTGTATCATATTAAATGTGAAAGAGAGATTACAACCATGGCCTTGATGTCGTAAGGTCCCTTCCAACTATCCTTTGTTCCCCACACACTTCCACTCCAAGAATTCTAAGAGCATAGATCTGATAATATTCACAATCTATCTTGACAAAATGGCTCATCTAGCCAAGATAACAATCTCCAAAGCTCAATCCAATCCAAGCTCCAAAATCAAAAGTTAACTTTCTCCATGAGAGCTCCTCTCCTTTTATAAGTTGAAGAGGATAAGGTGAGGAGGTTAGGATGATCCCACTAAATCATGAAAGCGAGTAAGATCCAAATCATTCAGATGCCACCTCACCATGGAAGTTTCTCCTTCTAGAAGCATCAAGAAGATGCTCGTTTTTTCCACGTATGAGCATTTTTGTACCCTGCCTATATAGAAACATGTGAACACTTTGCGACCTAGCTATGGTGCAGCCTTCGAAAATAAGGCATTTTCGCATCCTGCCTATATAACAAACTCGGAACATCCTCTTTAATAGGGTTTTTACAAAGGAGAATGCAACTTATTTTCTCAGGAAAAGTTCTTCTCACTTCTTTCTTCAGGAACTCAGGCCACTGACCCCTCTGAAAGAAAAAGATAGGTTTACATCATTAATGGTCATAGGGATGAAAAAAATAATGTGTAACAGAGAGCCCCCCAAAGTATGAAGTTAGAACAGAGTGATAGCTGAAATACTTTGTTGAGTGTGTGTAGGGAACAAGGAACAATCGGTCGGAAACCTGCCAACAAACAAGGAAATACAGTACAATAATATATCATCACTGAGGTAGGAATTCCCATACTCAGAATACAAATGACTTGGAGCATAAATTTTGACATGAGAAGATCCATGTCAAGTAAGATAGGTCATGGCCACCAAACATACACTGTGGATCCATGCCAATATAACTCAAATCTGAACATAGCCACCAAAAAACACACTGTGGATCTATGTGTTAAAGACTCAAATTTGAACATAGCCACGAGGCATACAATGTGGATCTCTGCAACAATACAAACTGAATATACTCCAACGCAACCTAAATCTGTCAGAAAAGATCCAGGGTCTTCATCTCCACCACTCTATAGTACGAATCAAACCATGCGAATATATGTGTCGAAGTTGAACATGGTAGAAACCACTTGATTACTAGTCATTAGTGTATACCGTTAACAAGTCCGAGGGAAATCACCATTAATGTCAATGAATCCCAAGGTACACTAGTACAATCCAACGAATGTGAATTAATGAGATGAAGTCGAACACTCGGCGGAATCTCCCGATCAGGGGTCAATAATGAAAACCCACTTTCGAAAGCGAGGAAACCTTCCATTGAGGCATGCAAGTTCCAAGGTACCAATTAGTTTCTAATTCTAATTCTTGGATAATGAGTTGAAGTCGTGAGGAAAAGACTCGTCACAGGAGGGCCTTAATGTATCCCCCATCAATGACACGAAACGGGTAAAACTATTTGATGTAGATCAGAGTAACCAGTAATTTAGGACTGACTCAGGGATGGCCGACACAATAGAACGCTTAAGGACTACATAAATGGCTGATGCAACAGAAGGATTTTCGGGTTGAACTTCTCTTTGAACATATTGACGACATGACAATTGTCTTGGAAATACTGATTCAACAACAGGGATCACAGACCAATGGGTAATATTATAAGGAGTATGATCAAGAGATGAGTGGATTTTTCCAACCTAGACACAAGGCAAGTGAAAGGGTGCCATGTTCAAAAGAGACTCTTCCATGGAATACAGGTTTAGACACATTTCTTTCCCAAATTTTCCCCCACCATTTCTGGCGAGTACCTCTTTATTTTTACACAAGCTTGAGGAGGATAACATATGCTTGAAATGTAATCTCATCCTTCAGATGAGTCCCTCAGAGTATGTTTAACGAACCATCAGAATGAGTGGTTCGATCCCACATGGGCCTTTCAATGTTTGTTTTATGAGTCCAAAGAAAGAAAACTCAGGGGTTTTTTGTGTTTATAGAGTCTAAAAAACACTTAAAGAGAACTCTCCCAGTTCCTTTTTCGTAAATTAGTTCGACGAGGCCGAAAAAGTAATAAACTATCGCTCACCAAACATTTTCTTCAAATACTTTTACGAGCGTGAAAAGAACAAGATCGCTCAGAAATCTTTTCATGTTTAGAGAGTCTGAAAAGAGCTTAAAGGGAAGTCCTAGGGGTTCCTTTTTTGTATAACCTTTACGAGTCCGGAAAAGTGATAAAAGTATACTCGGTTACATTCTCATTGATTTACGAGCATGATAAAGAACAAATACTAAGCTCAGTAACTTATTCTCATGTATTTACAAGCATGAGAAAGAACAAAGACTAAGCTCGAGATTGTTTTCATTTTTACACAAACTTTAAAACAAAACAAAACTATGCTTGGAATAAATTTTATTTTTACACAAGCTTAAAAACTAAAGAAAACTATGCTTGGGCCTGGTTTCATTTTTACACAAGCTTGAACCAGAGGAAACTATGCTTGAGGTAGGTGGTTTCATTTTTACATAATCTTGAACCAGAGGAAACTATGCTTGAGGCAGGTGGTTTCATTTTTACACAAGCTTGAACCATAGAAAACTATGCTTGAACTTCCCAACACATAACAAAGGTATGGTCAGTACTTAGCCCCCAGCTTAAGAAGCTAGCGACATAACTTCAGCATGAAGTCCAGAGGCTGAAAGCATTGCCCCCCAAGCTTCATTTCGTTCAACTGCAAAAGCAGATGAAATGAAGCTTCAAATACTAGATGAAGGACTTGACTCAAACAGAGAGAGGGAAGAAATCTATTTCATTTTTTAACGAGCTTGAAATCAGAAAATCATGCTCAAGTTGGTTTCATTTTTTAATGAGCTTGAAATCAAAAAATCATGCTCAAGCTAGTTTCATTTTTTAATGAGCTCGAAATCAAAAAATCATGCTCAAGGACCTTTGTTTCATTTTTTAACGAGGTTGCCTCGGAGATGCAAAAACTATCCTCGGAACTCTCTTCTTGATCATGGATTCCAAGAGGACAATGCTCTGGAAGGACACCATGTCAAGGGACAAAACTCGGTCATGGCTTCCAAGAGATCTTCACTAGATGGAAGGAACACACTCTGGAAGGAACACATGTCGAGGGTGGCGACAGGGGTAAGGAGATAAGGCTCTAAAGACCCTATCGAAGAGATCACCATGTCAACTACTGGATCTAAGTCATCAGAAGTTGAAGCCATGGGCGACAACGCCACATAATTGACCTCTGGCGGGGGCGATACCGTCTGCATATAAGAACCATTTAGGGAGGCAATCTAGTCGGGGCCAATGAATGAAAGTTGATCGACAGTCACAACTCACCCATCGTGAGGGAAAGATATCACAGGAAAAAGAGTAGACACAATAGCTTTCATGGCATAGACATAATCTCGCCCAAGGACTAAAGTGAAATCCAAGGGGTATTGGACTACCATGACGTCAATAAAGACAGTTTTCCCTCCCAAAGTTACAGGAAACTAAGGAAGGGTCCCTAAAGGATGACTAGTTCTTATGTTAAAATTTAACAGATTCTGTGTAACCGACACAAGCTTAGGAAAACCCAAAGCTTGCCAAGCAAAAGAGGACAAAATACTAATGGATGCACCTTCATCTATCAGTGTCTGAGGAATGTCTCGACCACAAACCTGTGCTTTAATCTGGAAAGGAATGTGAGAGGGAAGACGAGGTCCAATTAGCACACCCCAATCAAAACAGATGGCCTAATTACTTGGAGGGGGTTCCACGAGAGAAGAAGGAATGTTTCCCAGCACGGTAGATTCTGTATCAACGAGAAAAACATGAGAAGTATTATGTTTACTCTCTAACGGGAGAGTAGGATCGATCGATGATGACATCAATTCAACCACTTGGGTTTCATTCTCCAAGGGGAGAATGGGATCGACAGGTGGAAACGGATCGACCACTTGGGTTTCACTCTCTAACGAGATAGCGGGATTGACCGAAGATGGGATAGAATCAACCACTTGGGTTTAACTCTCTAACGGGAGAGTGGGATCGACCGAGGATGGGATCGGATCGACCACTTGATCAACTGGTTCAACTGAAGACATGACCATATTGACTACATGATCAACTAGACTGACCGATGAAGGAACCAGATTGATCATTCCATCAACTACAGGTGGGTCGAGAATAAGCTTGCGATAAGCAGCTGGAAGTTGACGCTATGAAACAGTCGTGTCTTCCAAGAATTTTGAGGCTTCTTCCATATGAGGGAAAAGATGAGTTATATGACGCCCTTTGCATAACATACATGGGAACTTGGCTCTACTTTTCTTTTTCTGAACTATATCGTGACTACTTTACGGGAGGTCATCAACATGTTGTTCAGAGGCTGACGACATGGGTTGGCATGGGTGTGTAGACCATGCTTCTATAACAAAGGTATGGTCAGTACTTAGCCCCCAGCTTAAGAAGCTAGCGACACAACTTCAACATGAAGTCCAGAGGCTGAAAGCATTGCCCCCCAAGCTTCATTTTGTTCAACTGCAAAAGCAGATGAAACGAAGCTTCAAATACTAGATGAAGGACTTGACTCAAACATAGAGGGGGAACAAATCTATTTCATTTTTTAATGAGCTTGAAATCAGAAAATCATGGTCAAGTTGGTTTCATTTTTTAATGAGCTTGAAATCAGAAAATCATGCTCAAGCTGGTTTCATTTTTTAATGAGCTTGAAATCAGAAAATCATGCTCAAGGACCTTTGTTTCATTTTTTAATGAGGTTGCCTCAAAGATGCACAAACTATCCTCGGAACTCTCTTCTTGATCATGGATTCCAAGAGGACAATGCTCTGGAAGGACACCATGTCAAGGGACAAAACTCGGTCATGGCTTCCAAGAGATCTTCACTAGATGGAAGGAACACACTCTGGAAGGAACACATGTCGAGGGTGGCGACAGGGGTAAGGAGATCCGGCTCTAAAGACCCTATCGAAGAGATCACCATGTCAACTACTGGATCTAAGTCATCAGAAGTTGAAGCCATGGGCGACAATGCCACATAATTGACCTCTGGCGGGGGCGATATCGTCTGCATATAAGAACCATTTAGAGAGGAAATCCAGTCGAGGCCAATGAATGAAAGTTGATCGACAGTCACAACTCATCCATCGTGAGGGAAAGATATCACAGGAAAAAGAGTAGACACAATAGCTTTCATGGCATATACATAATCTCGCCCAAGGAGTAAAGTGAAATTCAAGGGGTATTGGACTACCATGACGTCAATAAAGACAATTTTCCCTCCCAAAGTTACAGGAAACTAAGGAAGGGTCCCTAAAGGTTGACTAGTTCTTATGTTAAAATTTAACAGATTCTGTGTAACCGGCACAATCTTAGGAAAACCCAAAGCTTGCCAAGCAAAAGAGGACAAAATACTAATGGATGCACCTTCATCTATCTGTGTCTGAGGAACATATCGACCACAAACCTATACTTTAATCTGGAAATGAATGTGAGAGGGAAGACGAGGTCCAATTAACACACCCCAATCAAAACAGATGGCCTCATTACTTAGAGGGGGTTCCACGAGAGAAGGAGGAATGTTTCCTGGCACGGTAGATTCTGTATCAACGAGAAAAACATGAGCAGTATCAAGTTTACTCTCTAACGGGAGAGTAGGATCGACCAATGATGACATCAATTCAACCACTTGGGTTTCATTCTCCAAGGGGAGAATGGGGTCGACAGGTGGAAATGGATCGACCACTTGGGTTTCACTCTCTAACGAGAGAGCGAGATTGATCGAAGATGGGATCAAATCAACCACTTGGGTTTAACTCTCTAACGGGAGAGTGGGATCGGATCGACCACTTGATCAATTGGTTCAACTGAAGACATGACCAGATTGACTACATGATCAACTAGACTGACCGATGAAGGAACTGGATTGATCATTCCATCAACTACAGGTGGGTTGAGAATAATATTGCAATAAGCAGCTAGAAGTTGAGGCTATGAAACAGTCATGTCTTCCAAGAATTTTGAGGCTTCTTCCATATGAGGGAAAAGATGAGTTATATGACGCCCTTTGCATAACATACATGGGAACTTGGCTCTACTTTTCTTCTTCTGAACTATATCATGACTAGTTTATGGGAGGTCATCAACATGTTGTTCAGAGGCTGACGACATGGGTTGGCATGGGTGTGTAGACCATGCTTCTATAACCTTGGATAGACCATGGAAATCCTTAAGAAGATGGCTACCCTTACAAAGTCTGCAAGGGTACTTGGGTTTATGGATTGTTTGGGTGTTCTTGGCATCATCAACACTCCCAGCACGATCAACAGTAACTGGTTTCTTTCCAACACGTCTAGTAGTGGTTGGAAGTGTGGATCCTTGCTTATTTTTCTTCTTCTTATTCTTATGTTTCTTCTTCTTCTTATCCATCAAGTTGCTAGCTTTAGAGCTTTCACTCGGCGAAGAAGATGAAATGGAAGAAGACCTTGCAAGGGAAGAAGGTGAAGAAGGTGAAGGATCAACATGAGGTTGATGTCTTGGGGGGGAAGTGCTTACGACTGAAGCACCAGTGGCATTTGGGATTACCTAAGTTGAAAACAACCATATCGGTAATCCAATTGTGAGACCCGGAAGGCTCAAAGTAGCGATGTGAGGAGGACCAATGTTTCCATAAGAAGGAAAAACAAAAAGTTCCCCTAGAGCAGGGGTTCCTTCAGTGGTCATTTCGGGAACTGACGCCATATAAAAAAAAAATATCCAACCTAGAGTCTGCTCAGGAAAACAAACAGCACACACTAAAAATCTAAGAAGCAAGCAAAAAAAACAAAACCTTCTCACAATGAGCACACTAGTTGGTGATGAAATCTAACATCGCGGGAACAAAGTAAGAAGGGGTTGAGATAGAGTGGGTGGAAAAGTTACGGTGATGACCTGCTTAACGGACTTACACCCTAGTGCAAGCTCCCACACATAAATGTGGGTATACCCTCAAAGGAGCCCGAGTGAGTTTGGCCAACGTCGATTCCAGGTACCGCGAAGACTTTCCCCTCCACAGTCACCGTGTGTATAGACCCTAAAGAGATAGGCCACTAAGGTTACCAATCACTACAGTGATGCCTGGGGAAACAATCGACAGTCCGATCCACGCGCAAAGGCAAGGTATCTAGCCCGAAATCAACTCGAAAGGCTTCCACTCATAATTGTGGGTATACCTTCAAGTGACCCCCATAATACACACAATCTCTACACCAAGACCAACAAAGCAGGGTGAGTAACTCTTCCAGTCTTAATGTGACCTCGTGATTGACCCTTGTGTGAGAAGGGCTTTCCAGGACAAAATGTAGTAAGTGGATTTAACTCTCCCTATCACAAGATACTATGTTCGTTTGTAGCTTTGGAAAGTTATCTTTCACACCTATTCCAAAGCCCTACAACTAATCTAATGTAGGTTTGCTACCATAAAATATAAAAATGTCTAATCAATTTTTATAAGCGCTTTATTTTTAAGGTTGTTGTTACTCAAAAGGAAGATGACGTGGACAATATGGTGTTTTGACTGACTCGAAAGTTATGCAAAGAGATGAAGATGCAATCTTTTCATTTCGATGAAAGCTATGCTACAAGAAGGAGAAAACATTTATCATTCCCATATGCACGATGTCCCAAAATTTTAAAACTCATCAATATCAATATCTTCATAATTTAAGACCAAAAAATGCCAAGAATCATGCAATTTTGCTACTTCAAATGCAAGGATGCCCCCAATCTAATAATAAAGAAAGAAATTAAATCTTTTTGTTTAAAAAATTTCACTAAAAGAAATAATGAACTTTCTTAAAACAAAGAAACCCAAACTAAAAGTTTTCTTTTAAAGCGAACTATTCAGAAGAAATATGATCTTCCCCTAAACAATTCTAAAGAAAACACATGCTTTGAAATTGAAAGACACTCAAAGAAAGAAACTAATCCTTCAAAACCAAAAAAAGCAAAGATGGCTAAAATCAACTCAAAGAATGTCAAGCAGACTGTAAACAGATCAATATAGGCTCCAAAAGTTCAATCTAGCTGATCAAAGCAAAACTGGGCATCAAAAGATAACAAGACCCAATCCAAAAAAAAACTACAAACAAGTTCGCAAGCTAGCAGTATATTACAGTGTGAAAATCAACAGTTTTCGCAGGCTAGCAATGGGTAGGGTGCGAAAATGTCACACTGGTTTAAACAGTGAGGTGCGAAAATCAAAGGTTTTCGCAGGCCATATAGAGGTATAGTGCAGGAACATCTGTAAACAAAAGGAATTTGGAAAAAGGACAAAGATTATAAGTGAACTTTCAGACCCAGAGAATCTAGATGGATCTCCCACGGACTCAGAAACCAGAAAACAAGCAATCAAAGCAAGGGAAACTATACTAACTAAGAAACAATTTGTTCCCCAGTGGAGTCGCCAATTTTGTTATGGGATAAATCAGTAGGTGCAGACACCAACTGATCTCCCTAGATCCACCTAGATATAGAACAAAACACACCAGAACATGACGCTTTCCTTAAGTTTTAGATATTGAATTTACTAACTAAAGAGGGATAGGTGACATACCGTTTAAACGTCGCTTCCTCTCTCCATCGTCATCCTAGCTTAGTTCCAACGCTCATACAATGATGAACCTGCAATAGAATGCAACCAACCAAAGTGATAGTAATAGCATAAACTCAATATAAACCTATGTATGTGATCAAGGAATCATACAATAAAACACAACAAGCTTTATAGGAAAGAATCATATTACTGTATCATATTAAATGTGAAAGAGAGAT
>ML782724.1:292995-340461 GCA_009831015.1 Picea engelmannii
ATGTGATCAAGGAATCATACAATAAAACACAACAAGCTTTATAGGAAAGAATCATATTACTGTATCATATTAAATGTGAAAGAGAGATTACAACCATGGCCTTGATGTCATAAGGTCCCTTCCAACTGTCCTTCATTCCTCACACACTTCCACTCCAAGAATTCTAAGAGCATATATCTGATAATATTCACAAATCTATCTTGACAAAATGGCTCATCTAGCCAAGCTAACAATCTCCAAATCTCAATCCAATCCAAGCTCCAAAATCAAAAGCTAACTTTCTCCATGAGAGATCCTCTCCTTTTATAAGTTGAAGAGGATAAGGTGAGGAGGTTAGGATGATCCCACTAAATCATGAAAGCAAGTAAGATCCAAACCATTCGGATTCCACCTCACCATGGAAGTTTCTCCTTCTAGAAGCATCGAGAAGATGCTCGTTTTTCCCACATATGAGAATTTTCGCACCATGCCTATATAGCAACCTGCGAACACTTTGTGACCTAGCTATGGTGTAGCCTCCAAAAATCAGGCATTTTCACACCCTGCCTATATAGAAACCTGCGAACATCCTCTTTAATAGGGTTTTTACAAAGGAGAATGCAACTTCTTTTCTCAGGAAACGTTCTTCTCCCTTCTTTCTTCAGGAACTCAGGCCACTAACCCCTCTGAAGGAAACAGATAGGTTTACATCATTAATGTTCATAGGGATGACAAAAATAATGTGTAACAGTAAGTACTATCATCCCTCTTGTTGATTCAACAACACTAAGCAATTAGAATAGTCAGAATCATCAAAGTCCTCATAGTACTATTAATAGCAGTTCAGCATACACTCAGACAAGAAACCTAGGCAGCTCTATGGTAGATGAGATGTGACTCCCTATCTTTAGGGGAGATGGATCTGAAGATCCTGATCAACACTGGTTCCTATGTGTATCCGTATGGAATATTAAGAATGTCACTGATGAAACTGTTAAAATAACCCAGTTTAGTACTACCCTAAGAGATCGTGCACTGAGTTGGTACATGAAGATTCTCCAAGGACTTGTACAACCTAAACCACTGAATGAGATCAAGAATGTGTTAACAGCAGAGTTCAAGAAACCTAAGTCGGAGTCACAATGTATTATAGAGCTGAAAGAGATCAAGCAGAAGGTAGTCGAACCTGTTTGGGAATTCAATCATAGATTTAAGACCTTAATAGGCCGATTGACTTTCCAGATCCCAGATGAGAAGAACAAAGAGTGGTTTGTTGATGCCCTCTTACCACACATCATAGTTCCTTTGATGCAACAGAATATTACTTCACAAGATGAGGTGCTGGAGATCGCCATGAAGTTAGAATCATCCCCTATGGGAGAATCTAGCTCAGGTATGAGTCAGATCTTGAGTCAGCTAACTAGTTTGTCTCTGTAGGTCAAAGATATGAAGAAATACAAGGGAAAAGATAAAAGAGAAGACATCTGGTGTGTCAAATGCAGATTAGAAGGCCATGACAAGGAAGACTATCTCTTATTCTATATATACTTGGCCTCTGGAGCTCCGAGCCCTTTGAAGCAAGTCACCTTACCCTGGTGTGAGGTATGCCGCAATAGACATCACCCTGGTGAGTGCTATTACATGAAAAAATATGTTTAGACACCCAAAAATTTGTATTGCATGTTTTGTAAGTCCATGGGGAATGATGATAGGGATTGTAGGGATTACGATCTCATGCATGAAAGGTCAAGAGACATATACGAGATTCAAGGTGAAGTACAGCAAGAAGGAAACACTATGCAGTATAACTCCCTTGGGAGAGGAAACTTCAATCCTCGTGGTGGATTCAGAGGACGAGGACGAGGAGGAGGTATGGGTCAAGGCTAAGAACAGATCATATGTTATAACTGCGCACAACAAAGACACTTGGCAAGGGACTGTCATAACCCTTGTACCACTTGAAGCTATTGCAACTCCTTCGAGCATGTTATCGAGGAATGTCCAGCATTACTGGCTAAACTTCAAGAGAAACGAGGACCTCAGCAGAACCCGTAGATACAATTGATCAAAGAATAACCTCGTGGAGAAGACCCTAGAGTCGTTTTTATTACTAGAGGAGGCGTTGTTACAGGACAAGACTAAATGATCCAAGGAAAGACTAAAGAAGACTCAGGAGTCAGGAAAGCTGCAGAGAAGACCCAAACTTTTGATGCAAATAAAGAAAGACAAATATTCGAGGAGGCAAGAAAAGAGTTCAAAGGAGACAAAGGTTCTTCATCAAATATGCAACCAAAAGTAAGAGAATATGGAATGCCTCAGACATTTGATCAGTCTGCGTCGCCAAGAGAATGAAAAGAGGTAAGCAAGCTCATGGAATTTCTATATACTTGTATTAAGTTGATTTAGGATGAGAGCATTGTACAAGAACTACAAAATTTAATCAGAGAGTATGAGCTAGGAAATATTAACCCCTTACTAAATAGGGCAGTACACCAAATCGGTAAAAAGAGAAGGACAAATAAGGAATTACACTTGGATGCTCAATTAGGAGAATACGATATAGACTATGTGGTCCTTGACTTAGGGTCGGAGGTCAATGTCATGACGAAGCAAACTTGGGTACTGATGGGAAAACTCAAGTTGATCTATTCCCCTATCAGGCTTAGAATGGCTAATTAGCAAGTTGTAAGCCCCTTTGGCAGACTGGAACATGTCCCTATAGACATTCATGGAGTAAGAACATTTGCAGATTTTGAGGTAATTGAGATAGTTGATGATAGTTGTCCTTACCCTTCGCTGTTAGGAATTGATTAGGATTTAAATAATTGCACTATGGTTGATTTAAATAAAATACGTATGACATTTGAAAGAGATGGCCTTAGGGTCATTTCACCCTTAGATCCAGATGAAGGTCAGAGATATATAGAACCCATCAGAGAGGAAGACCGCACATATGAATTGGAAAACATATACAAATTAATAGCCAGACAACAAGATTGCATTAATCCTACGACTGATGGAAACTTAAGTTGGAGAAGTGAAAACGCATATTCATCAGACTCATAAGAAGCACTGGAGAATTGGCAGAATAAAATGTATGAAGTATCTACAAGAAGATGTGATAGATTAACCAGAGAAGTTCGTTGGATCGGCACAACAGTAAGTAACTTACCCACCTTTGATGGTCTAAATCATTTAGAAACCTTCTTGTCATACTTTGAAGAAAGTGTACCAATGCAAAAAAGACTGTTGACAATGGATGAGGCCCTGAAAGCCACACTAGCAAGATGGTGGGGGACACACAAAACCAGCATTACAGAATGGGTACAATGTTGTAACCTGATGACAGTGCAGTTCTCATCACAAGTATAAGGCTGCAAAGTTTGGTACACAGGTCGAAGCTGCCCAAAGGACCATGTAAGAAGTTGTGAAGCAACCTAGAGAAACATTCCTCAAGAGCAGTGGATGCACAAATTAATTAACACACTGGACACGACACCTATCAACTAGTACCTTCAAGCATAGTTGCGCCTCATCACTATAGATTGGAAAGGTATGACTCAAAATTTTGTAACCACCTTCTTATTTGAAATCCAATATCCTTTAGTAGATCAAGAATTACAGATTATAAGATAGAAAGTATTCGAGGAGGCCTCTATCCTCCCTTTGGAACAAGAAGAGGACGAATGGACTGCGCCTCTCCAGAAACTGCAAGGTTGTTACAACATCAATGTTGATGAAGACAATGATCCAAGAAAGGTGAACATCGCAGAAATGGAAGGCCAAAGAGATGTGGAAGGACCAGGAGTTGAGTTACCATTCATTGGACATCCATTCAGGATTAGGAAAGTCAAGATTAGAATAGAGCAGACACCAAATCTTTCCAATAATGGAGATTATTGGGATGTTTCCACTATTGACAAGATTACATAATTATTGCATGAATATTAGGACTTGTTTCCAACCAAGTTCATTGATATGAAGGGAATTAAAGGGCCTATGAGAGAGATGAGGATCCCTTTGAAACCAGACGTAAGACCATTCAAACAGAGACCCTACAGATTGAACCCTAAATATAAGGAGAAAGTGAAGATTGAGCTCGACAGAATGCTCGAAGCAGGAATTATAGAACCTGTGGAAGAATCATAGTGGATTATCCCTATGGTGGTGTAAGATAAGAAGACATGAGAGATTAGGATCTGCGTAGATCTCAGAAAGTTGAAGGATGTTTGTTTGCATGACCCCTTCCCTACACCATTCACTGACGAAGTGTTAGATAACGTGGGAGGCCATAAAGTGTATTCTTTTACAGATGGATTTTCAGGATACCACCAGATCCAGATTGCCAAGGAAGATCACCATAAGACCACATTTGCAACAGAATGGGGGTCCTATCAGTATACAATGATGCCATTTGGATTGAAGAATTTCCTAGCCATCTTTTCCAGGGTGGTGGTCGAAGCATTCAAGGAGTTTTTCCATAAATTTCTAGAAGCATATTTTGATGATTGGACTGTCTTTAGCTTATTGAAAAATCATATTGAATGTCTAAGGTTAATGTTGGATAAATGCAGGCAGTTGTCAAATTGCCTTGAATCTAAAGAAATGCATATTCTTCTCACCATTTGGAGTTGTGTTAGGTCATATTGTATGCAAGCAGAGATTGCTGGTAGATCCATCTAAAATTTCCATTATAGTTGATCTACCCCCTCCTACTTCAGTCAAACAACTGCGCACTATGCTGGGACACACAGAATATTACCTGAAGTTCATTAAGGGATATTCCTAGATTATAGCACCCATGGAGAAGCTTTTGAAGAAATATTTTCAGTTCAGTTGAACGAAAGAATGTTAGCAAAGCTTCGACACATTGAAACATAAAATGGTTATTGCGCCTATTCTGTTTTTTCCAGATTGGAGCAAGGAGTTTCATGTGCGTGTCAATGCTTATTCTATTGGTTTAGGAGCAGTGTTAGCACAACTTGGCAAAGAAGATATTGACCACCCGTTAGTCTTTTCCAGCAGGAAGCTATCAACAGCTGAGATCAATTACACCACCACTGAGAGAGAAAGGTTAGCCATGGTGTATGCACTGCGTAAATTCCGCCACTACTTGTTGGGAGGACACTTTAAATTGTTTATTGATCACTCCGCACTAAAATACCTAGTCAACAAGCCAGTGTTGGGGGGAAGAATATGCATATGGCTTCTGGTCTTTCAAGAATATGACTTTGAGATCATAGTAAAGCCAGGAAGAATGAAAAAAGGTCCTGACCACTTGTCGAGGTTGGAACATGGAGAAGAGCCCACTAGTTTGGAGGATGCACTGTCGGATGCACAATTGTTGGCCATTAGAAATATTGATGACCACTTCGCAAAAACAGTCCAGTTCCTTTCAATAGGAATGGCCCCTAGCCAGTACACAATTCCTTAGAAGAAACAACTAGTAGTGCTCGCTGCAGAATTTTCACTTATAGTTGGACAACTATACAAGATGGGACCTGATGAGATATTGAGAAGATGTGTTATGGAGGAAGAACAACCAATGATCCTCGCAAAATCTCATGAAGGCATCGCAGGAGGACATTACGCAGGGAAGGCAACTGCGCAGAAGGTTCTTAGAGCTGGCCTTTGGTGGCCTACCTTACACAGAGATGCTAAAGACTATTAAAGAGCCTGCAATGTATGCCAAAGAGTTGGGAAACCATCCAGAAGAGATGAAATGCCATTAGCACCACAACTGACCCTACAAGAATTTGAGAAATGGGCCATTGACTTCGTGGGACCTATAAACCCACCAGGAAAGCGCACAGGAGCAAGGTACATAATTACTGCGACATAATATTTGACCAGATGGGCTGATGCAAGAGTAGTCAAGGACTGTAGTGCAACTACAGCTGAGCGCTTCATATTTGATGACATCATAACCAAGTTGTGATGCCCAAAGATCCTTATGAGTGATCAAGGCACACATTTCATAAATAATATTGTTGAAGCCTTGACTGAGAAATTTGCAGTCCATCACTAGAAGAGCACACCTTACCATCCACAAGCAAATGGGACAGTGGAAGCATTCAATAAGATCTTGGAGACAACACTAACAAAGATTTGCAGTGTGAATAGGGATGACTGGGGTTTAAGAGTACCAACAATATTGTGGGCCTATAGAACCACTAGCAAGAAGCTAACAATGCATACCCCTTTTAAGTTACTATATGGTCTCGAAGTCGTTGTCCCAATGGAATACTTGGTACCAAGCCTAAGAATTGTTGCCTTTACAGATATGGATGACACTGGCGTTGTTCAAGAGAGGCTTGTACAGTTGGTCGAATTGGAGGAAGACAAATTTGTTGCAGGATTTCATCAGCAGGTACATAAGGAAAGAGAAAATGCCTATCATGACAGGCACATCAAGAAGAAGGCATTTAGACAAGGTGATCTAGTACTGATATATGATAGTAAGTTCATCAAACATCTTGGGAAGTTCAGAACGCATTGGCTCATGCCATATGAGGTCACCTATGTTACATAAGGAGGAGTTGCGCAATTGAAGACTTTGAAAGGGGAATGGAAGGAAGGATTAGTGAATGGGAGCTGGCTGAAGTTGTACTATGACAACTAGTTGCCTCGCGACTCTAAGTAAAAGCATAAGGAAAAGGGTCTAGGTACCAGGTGCATTTGAAACTGGGTACTAGACATAGAAAAGAGAGTCTGCACAAGGAAGGAAGGAGAGGAGGCATAGAGCAGAAAGCAAAGGCTGCACTGCGCAGTTTGAAGTTGAAGTAAAACACAAGAGTCATATCTGAAGTGCCTCGAGATGAGTCACAGGTGAGTGTTGGGGGCATGTTGGCCCTTGGTTATGGAAGTAAGCGAAGAACAAGGAAGAAAAATAAAAATGTGAACTTCGTGGAAGACACAGTGATTGTTACTGGGTCAAAGTGAGAAAAAGAGAAGAAAAGACAGAGCGAAGTCCAAGAAAGAAAACCACTGGATGAGGATATCGAGGATGACAGATCAGGAAGAAAGAAGGATTGTGGACAACTCAGCAAGAGGAAAGATCCACCATTAGATGTTTTGGAGCACCGCGTGAGAAGGAAGGAAAGATAGGCTAGCGAAGCCCTGAAAAGACGGGTCAAGTTGACCTAGGGTTTTGGTATCTAGGGTTTTGACACTTAGGTTTTGGCCTAAGGATGTCAATGAGTGATTGTAATGTATAAATAGAGGTCAAGAGGACCTGGGATAGGTTTTTGTCATTTTTGTTACTATTGTTGGTGTTGAGATTGTTGTTGTGCGATCGAGTGAGTAACATTGCGAGAGAGAGAAGTGATGAGTATGAGAGCCTTCTATATTGTAATATCTTCAGCTTGGTGCGAAGATCAACCCTGCAGTTGGGTGTGCATGGAGGGAAGAGATAGAGATAAGAAGAAAGAACATCTGCTAGCTAAGAGCGCAGACAAGAACTGTATGCTTCATCTTAATACATTATAGAGCACAGTTATGTGGACGTAGCCCTAGAGAGAGGGTGAACCACGTATATTTTGTGTTATGTGTGATTGATGCTCTGTTCTTGTCATTTGATATATTTCTATTGCATTACTGTGTTAGATCTGATAGATTTATCTTGCGTAGTAGATCCTAGGACAATAAAGAATACTAGATTGTGTTGTGTCGATCACTATGAATCCACTTTGCATTCCTTTTGGTTGTAGACATCTATGTCTTGTAACCCCCACATAGTTGCTTCGGGTGAGACTTCATCTGCTTCGGGTGGGGCAGTAGCTAGGGATTGTCGGTGCGCTCTTGGAGCTGAACCCTGGGTCTGTCCCTATGCCAACACCACGATGTAACTAAGCATCAGACAAAAAAAAATTGGGTTAATAAGAGAGAGAGGGTCACCAAAAGTGAGACCAAGAAAAAAACACACCTTCTCAGTCCTCCTGTCACGAACGCACAATTGAAGGAAAAGCTAATGAATTTCTGTAGTTATTGCAACATTAGTGGCCATTGGGAGAAGAGGTGCTGGAAATTGCACCCTAAAATTCACTACCATTCAAGTTGGAAGATGATTAAAGAGCCCGTGAAGAAGGAAGCTCCATCAACCATTGAAGAAAAAATGTTACAAGAAGAAAGTGCTTGGTATTGGCTTGGTAAGCAATGGATATTTTATCTACAAAACTAATTATGTTGGTTTTAAGTTTCAGATTCAGTAGGAGGCATGATCCAAAAGGATCCTCCTCGGTTCCAGATTATGGTACGCATACAGGAATCGTTTCCTCCATAAGATCGAAAAGTGATTAGAAAGAATCTATTGAGAGGATGCCCGATGGACGTGCAAAAGAAATACAAGTTTGGGGAAGTCTACTATCGGTGTTGTTGTCCGCCATCACTATAATTATGCATATATCAGCTTGTTCTGTTTGCATACCATAATGACAAATGAAACGGTGTGTGATGGGTCTGTGGTATTAGTCGTTGCCTGGTGTGAGATTTTTGTACTTGTATGTTGCAGAGCCACATGTTCAAGACAATTATGCAGCTTGTTGAAGTGTAGACGTACCGCATAAACCACTCGATCTAGCGTTGACATTGGACAATAATGTCGCTCACGGAGGTAACGGGATAATGGTCGTTCTCGTGGTGTTCCAGCGATACCATCACGATATGATTTGAGTTGGTGGTGACATATGTTCTCAATATCACAGAAATATTATGTATCAATCTTGCTGGTCAAATTCGATGAAGTATGACTAGTGCATAGTCACCATTACCTCAAAAGCTGCCTGGAATATGTACATGGTTCATTGGATCTTTGGTGTACCCATTCTCTGGTCATATGATTTACTGAGAATAAATAAGTCCGCCTACGATTTTATTGATGAAATAAAGGGACAAAACAAATCTAAGACATCGCGATATGATTTGAGTTGTTGGTGACATATGCTCTCAATCTCACAGAAATATTATGTATCAATCTTGTTGGTCAAATTCGATGAAGTATCACTAGTGCATAGTCACCATTGCCTCAAAAGCTACCTGGAATATGTACATGGTTCATTGGATCTTTGGTGTACCCATTCTCTGGTCATACGATTTACTAAGAATAAATAAGTCTGCCTACGATTTTGTTGATGAAAGAAAGGGACAAAACGAATCTAAAACTATGATTTGTATCCATATTCGATCCTCTCCAAGTTTTGTCCAATTCAGCTTGAGTTTAACCCCATTTTCCAGCGACGCGACAATATATATGATGGTTCCATGGAGCTCTAAGGTTAGAGTACAAACAAATAACTCTCACGGAATTGCAGTTTAAGCACCGTTGATAGCAGTTGCGGCTCTGGATACCTACATGCACGCTCTCTATTATTATGGGCGCTCTTACCAATGGCAAGGAGATATTGTTCGTGTCAGATATGGAGAAAGTGGTGGATGATATCCATGTTTATATTAATTCATATTCTCCCTTCTGCGTTGGTACTTAGCTTGACCAGATTACATCGTCGAAGCCTCTCTTTGAACCAACAATCCAACTGTGTGATCCACTGGGTTTCGATTGCAGTCATGATGCATTGCCATTGATAGCAAATTAAAACCAGGTTGCACGGGAAACAAACCCAAGACAAGATGGCAATGTTGAAGGTAAAATGGGATATTGAACGCATTTGCACATCACATGAGGCTCAGAAGGAGGACCACTAATTCCAGCCCCAGAAGCTTCATTATGGAGGAACGAAATGGCGGATAGATGCTCCCAAACCGGTAAAATGATGGACCCAAATCAAGATCTCACAAACCTTCAGAGACCCAGATAGCCTAGACCGAAATGTGGAATGCTCGGCCCACAACAGAAATGATTCTAAGCGAATAAGAAAGATGCTCGAGGAAGTTGAAACATTGTTTCAAGGGCGGATTTGGAGGGATTCCAAAGCCGCCCACAAGAACGAAGAGGAAGCCACTTCTACCATTAATTTTATCCCAGTTCTTGTTCCTGAGATTGATTCTAAGGCTCAAAGAATAATGTCAGGCATCAAATATTTTAAATGAAATGTTTTTATGAGTGCGTTCTTCTACCTTTAGTTTTCTGAGAAATAATATTTAAATGAAATTATATTAGTTGTAATCTTAATTTAAAATGATGTAGAAAATGATTTACAAAACTGTTAAAACAAAGCCAGGTATCAATTATAGATAAGTCTCACTTTGTTTGCAGTAGAAGAAAAGTAGATGGTGTACCCTTGAAAGGAGATTTAAAATGCAGCAATTCACACAGGTCACATGTCTTGTTTTTAATCACAGTAGTAATAATAGAGGAAAAAATGTTGTTGAATGAACTTCTGGTATATTATGATCACAGTAGATGTATTGCTAAATTGAAATCATTCACTCTTCAAGAACTACATAAAGAAATTCATAAGAGATGGAAACACAAAGGAAACACATAACTCAAATGGAACAAAACTTAGAATCTTTGATTGTACTTGTATTAATATTAAAAAAGGTTATCTCTTTTACATTAGGCTAGAAGCAGCCATGAATAGATCTAAAATCTATCTATTTATACAAAAATGTCTCAACTAAAAGTAGTTGGACTTTCCACAATATCTGTTCTAAAAATAGAATACAATCTGAATGGAATAACAAAATGCAGATATTGTTGAGTTTTTTTTTGTTGTTGTTGTGATGGAGCTGTATATGTTCCTTCATTTGCTCCGAGATGCACTCGCTTTCCTTTGCTCATTGAATTGAGTACACATGTCCATCAATGCTACAACGAATCTTGAAGGCTCAATATTCTCATTTAATTCAAAGCCAAACATCTTCATTTGTACTTGTGGTAGCTTCTCCTGGATCTTGTTTACTTCTTGGGCTGTGATCTGATAGTGTAAACTTGGATTCACCAAAAACTCATTGATTTTGAGTAAATCGATTTGCTTCATCTGTTGGATGGCCGAATGAATATTTTGCTTGTTCTTTCTTGAGTTTTCTTGATTCATTTCTATTCCAATTTTCCCCAATGCCTTTGAGATATTATTTCCTTCAAATTCAATCAATTTTTTATCTATAGAAGATAATGCCTCCAGACAAGCCTCCTTTGCATCTATAGCAAGTTTCTTGCCTTCTTCTAGATTTGTCTCCCAAACTTTCAAGGCCATTTCGTCTTTCACTTGTTCATAATGTGAGAAAGGGATGTGACCAGGGATATTAGCTTTCTGCCTCCATATGATAAATTCCTGAAACTTAGACCTAGCCGCACATGCATTTTTTTCCTTGACATGAATACTTTTCAGAGAAAGGTTTATTGCTTGATAGCATTTCTAAATAGTATCCACTTTCTAATAAAGCTCATGTTGGACAACTTCTAGCTTCTCATTGATTTCTGATGCTTGTTATTTGAAGGAAGTAATGTCTATTGTTGTGTTCTCTGTTAGGGCCAATTTTTTCTGCAACTGTTCTATCAAATTGTCCCATTGAGTGATCAACCGTTTATTGGTCTGTGAACTCTGGTAGATCAACTCGAGTTTATCCTGTAACTGCTTCATCTGAAGTTGATAATTAAGCTTGATTTGTTCAATGTCTTGATTCATCATGCTTCTAACAATTTGTTCTGTACTGTGAATCTCATTCTGTAATTTCTCCACCAAGAGACATTTCTATTGCAGTTGTTTGGTTAAATTGTCCACTGACCACTGATTGGCAGTGGAAAAATCCCCTAGTGAATCTACAACTTCCTTTGCAAACTTAGGATCATCTTAGTCTTTCCCATCATACACCAATCTTTTCCTTTTAGTGACTACTCCATCCTTTTGTTGAGACTCTCTTTTTACAATAGCTTTTCATTTCTTGTTGGAAAAGAAACTTGAGGGAGGCATCTCTTCATGCAAGATAGGAGTAAGATCACCTACATGAATGAGCTTTGAACTAGGATTTCCAAAACTAGTTTGTAAAGGGGTTAATGATGGGATATGAGAAATAATTGTAGTGGAATGTTCTTGAACTATTATATTTGGGGTGCCAGTAGGAGTAGCTGGTGTCGAATGAGGAACAACTTGTCCCTAATTCATGAAAGCTTCAAATTGGGATAATATTTGTTGATCATTAAGACCTAGCAATGCTGATTTTATTTCTTTAAATAATCCTTCTGAAATTTTCTAGACTTCTTCATCTTTGTTCTTAGTGGAGCAACTTGGCTCAGATACTGTGGGTTTAGCTTCTTGTGAATATGGCATGGGTTTTGAATCTCCTTGCAAGATATTTGGAAAATGGTTTCGTCTATGATTTTGGAAGCTAAGGAAACTAGCTTGTTGGTCAGGAGGCAGAGTCTGGAATCTACTTTGAATGTCTTCATAGGATCTAACTCCCATGAACATCTCATTATAAGGAGAATCATCGTGGATGTATCTTTTCATGTTATATTGAGCCAAATGATTTTCCACTATCTTATGTGGATCATGTCTCTTGAATTAGATGTCAACTAATTTGACATCTTCCAGGGCTGCAGCCTCAACTTTGGAATGACCAAAACTAACAATGCGTACATACCAAATTGAATGGGAAACGTTGTCCAAACCTTTTTCTGGGCTGCTTTCAATTCCTTGGTGATACCTCTTACTAATGTTTGGTATGCCACCTCTCTGCATACCATCATGTGAGGTAAAAATTGTGGAAGGGCATGAGGAGGAAAAAAATAACCTAATACTCTAATGTAGGAGAAATTCTCCTCAAAGAACTAGTCTGCAAGTGTGCCTAAATTCCCCACAATCTTCTCTGAAATTCTTGGTGGTGGGTGCCCATAGATACTTGTGTGAATAGGTACCACTATGCAATGACATATTTTGTAAGATAAATCTTTTTCATTTTCTTACCATAATTTAGAGTGGTAGAAATGTATGGGCTCAGAATTGGCCTTGGTCCAACTTCAGTTCATCAGGGGGAATGGGGTCATGTAACAAATGGCATCCATGATATATGCAGACATGTAAAAAGGAGCAGGTTTCCCTTTTGATTTCAATGATTGATACTCAACAATTTCCTTGGCCAGGTTATCAGATATCATTTTAGCCCAATTGAAGGTATAACCCTCAGCTACTTCATTCATTATGGCTACCCACTCAACTGAAAAATGCGCGGGGTTCTTTTTCCCAAATAGACGACAGAGCATCATGGATATATGTAATATATGAGCAGCTAAGGACGTCGTGGAATACATACCATGAGCATCGGCTCTGAATTTATCCAGATGTCCCCACCATGACTTGATTATATCATGGCCATTTCTATTGTATTGAGTGCATTCTTTTCTCTCAAAATCTAGGAGAAATGTTGCATTGTAAGTATATTTGGGTGTGGGAGAAAGTTTATACATTACTTGTATATTATCTAGTCGAAAAGAGTCGAAGGAGGTCTGTTGGTGGCTAATGATGCTTCTAGTTTGAATGTTGACGTGTTCTAAAGCCCAATTTATCATATCATTGTAGGGTATAATTCTAGGTCGTGCAACAATCTTATGCAATTCTGGCTGTGCTACCAATCTAAGCTTGGATGAAAAGGACTCGTCGTCTTCCTCGACAGAGTCGTCTAGATAGTTAATAATCTCATGCTCTAAGATATCATAAACCTACTTCCAAGACTTAATGGCATCTATAACTCATGGAGTTGTGTCTTATAGAACGTCTGAATTTGGATTGGAATCATCACCTGATCCATCAATCTTCCTTGCAACTTTTTGTGGCGCCATAATCCTTAAGGAAATAAATTTAGTCTGCCTATAACAAGAGAAGTTTGTAAGCTCTTCACTGAATGAAAAACTGTTATTTGCAAATGGTAAAATGATTTTAAAATTCGAAGTGTTTTATTCATAAAGTCTATCGATCTTTGTATAGATCTACTGACGAAGAATTTATTAAAAACTTAATGGAATTTATTACCTGGTGATTCACAATCTTTGTTGAAATCATTAACCTTAGTCAATCATAAATTTCATTAATTCTTCAACGGTTCTACGTTCGAAAGTTTTGATTATGACAGGGTAGAAATTTCCCGAAGGCCAAATTCACGGAGAAGTTAATCTCTAAGTAATCGTTTTTATGTTTTAATTAATCATGTTTTAAACATTGTATTAGCCTTAAGTAATACAAAAGTTCGGTATTCGGAGCTTTTGATGAAGGATGATAGAAATCCTCCGAAGGCCTAATTCGTGAAGTCATTAATTAATACTTAATCATGATTAATTAAAGTTGTTAATTGTTTTATTAACTCTTTGAAACATTTTTTTTGTTTTTTTGTAATATTCAATGTTTTGGCGCTTTGATGCTTTGGCGATTTTGAACCCAATCTTTGTTTAAAACTCCGAAGGTCAATCTCTCGGAGTGACATGGAAAAGATGATGTCATTCTTGATGACGTGTCAAGAAAGGAGAGGTAACATGTGTCACTTGAATTGTTTGAATCATTTGACGGGAATGTTAAAAATAAGTGCCACGTGTCAGCCCAAGAAAAGACTTAAAATGACACATGTCCTATGACTCGTCTGTAAGTCCTTTAGAAATTACCACGAGGAACTATTTTCAGGACTTCGAAGTTTCGGGGCTTTTGTTGTTTAGATTTGTTGGAATACCCGAAGCGTGAAGTTCTGAAACGACCGTTAAATTTTTCTTTTGAAACTTAGGAAGCTTTTGTATTTCGGAGATCATTAGAACCATTCGATCAACTTAGAGTAACTCATTGATGATTGATATTGTAAGCGCCTTATTGATAAATAACAACCAATGGATTTATTTTAAATTAAAAGGCAATTCTCTAAGTTTTTTTTTTCTTTTTTGGGAAAATTTTTTATTTCTAAGAGGCAAAAACAAAATTTCAAAAGCTCAAAATTATAAGTTTTCTAACACCAGCGTCGAACGATTTCGCGTTGTTTACTTGTTCATTAAAATTTCTAGTGCAGAAATATGAGAAATTTGTTGTTGGTGATCATAATGGGAAATTTGTTGCAGAGTTTAAGGAGATCGCTCTTTTACCCACGCTTGACTGTAGACTTTTCATATTATTGGTTCTTATTTCCATGGTTTCGGTCTCCCTTGGATTTAGATGTGATACAAGCGTGAAATCGTGGAGCAATATTCTACCTATTTTTGTTGTCAATCCTCAGAAAACCACAAGAGCGACAGGTGTTATTTTCATTGTCAATCCTCATAAAACCATGGGCATTAGAGGTGTTAGTTTTGTTGTCAATCCCCAGGAAATCATAGGCATGACAGGTGATTTTCATTGGTTGATACCTATGGCATTGGGTTCACTACATTAACTACCAGATTGGTTCATATCGTGTCCATCAAATCTCCCAATGAAGTCAATAGTTGTGACATCTCGGTGAAAAATAATTGCGAGATATTCTCTAGCATGATTTTCATTTACAAGTGTTGAGAATGAATTGAAGAAGTTGTTTTTCTAGGGGGGGAAAAGGTGTACAACCACAAGGTTGTTCATGGCCACTATGATCTTTCCACCGTTTCCAGATCATCTACAATCTAGACATACTATGGAAAAAATATGTGTTCGAGTACCATGGTATCTATAATTGGGTCAGTAAGAAATAGTTCATGTTGGAATACAAAGACGGGGGGCTTTCTCAATACAACCAGATGTTGAACCCTTCCTTTCCACAATCGAAACAATCATCTCTCAAGGCGGGATTGTTTGCAAAAATCTATCCTTTGTTATTATGTGGTTGGACACAATGACGTTGGTGGTCTATTGAAACATTGTTACCGTTGTGAGAAATAAGCATATGCCATACTTGGCGGTGGAGCTATTGGCAGAGGAATGAGTTATGTGTTTTCCATGATATCTTGTATCATTGAGCAATGGAACCATAAAAAACCACTATTATATATGGTCTGTTGGAACCATATCTCAGATAACTTTGGTAAGCCACTATACCATAATTTTGGGCGCATATATTATGCCATAAAGTGGGTTTTGATACCTTGGTTAATTCTTTGGCTGGCATGTTCTTTTTGGGTTTTACATTATAGTTTAACTCGTATAAACTATTGAAATCCATTTTCATAAGGTTCCCATATGCCTAAGTTAAATTGATGGAAATCAAAGTCGTTTTGGGAATTTTTCCATATGCACATTATATTGTAGTGGAGTTTGAGACCATAGGGTCGAACCACTAGTGCATTTTTATGACATTGGCCTTAAAATTGATGTTTGTATCCCCTCTTAAAGTGATGATGATAGTGAGAGGCATTTTATCCTGTGCCTAAAACTTTGTTAAAAATTTGCTAAGCCTTAATTGGCTTCTTTGTAATCATCATGTTATCCGTTGAATGAGGCATTTTGCCTAAGCCATTTTGGTATCCATTGTAAAGTTGACCAAAGAGTGTATTTATAAACTCTTGGAAAGTAAGGTACTCCAAAGATGTAATACATGTATCCTCAGATACAGGTTGCAAGTTATGCAGATGCGAGCTTCGACATTTCAACTCCGAAGAACAGAGGTGAAGGAGATAAGGAAATTGCCTTTTTCCAGCCATTTTCTTTGCAACAATTGCAAGTGTTGGCTTCGCATTCTAATTCTGAAGTACATGGGTGAAGGAGTCTTAAAGGAATGTGCCTTTTGACATTTGCATACATATACAGTTGATACTTTTGGAGACAAAAAGTTTATTTTATGGGGAGGCGTGATCTGGGCAGATCTCCACACATGGAAGGGAATTATACTTTGCTTGCCATGTCAAGTTGAAAGTGGTGACAAAGTGGTGAAAGTGGTGAATTTATGCTTTTAAAAGTTTTATTTTCTCATGCATTTTATTAATGCTTTGTGAGAAAAATGTCTCATGCATTTAATTTTTCTTTATAGGCTTTTGGAAAAACTCATACATTATTATTCATTTTTGATGTAAAATGATTAATACTTGTGAGGGAAATTAGACTCACGTATTTATCATTAAATTATAATTTTGGAAATTGGTTTTTATGTGAGAAACCACCTCACACCAATTTGCCATTATTCTCAATTATAGGTTGAGAGAATCAAGGACATGGATGAATAGTATTTGGGTGGGTTCAAGACTTTTCCCATTATGTGCTTGTAGATATAAGTTTGAGATCCTACATTCATGGATCTTGTTTTTCCTCTTTTGTAATTAGATCCTATTATTGTGGATCTATGACTTAATGGTCTTTCTTAAGAGGGAGTGAGGAAAAACTATATAATGCCTTATGCGAACCCTTTGAAAGGGAGGAGAGTAATGGAGAATGAATGAGTGGAGTTAGAAAGCCATAGTGCTACTACCCCTAAGCATTGAGAGACTTTTTCATGTAAGAAATTATCCTTCTTGATGTATGGAGAGATATGAGTGTGAGTAGTCTTCTTGAATCCTCATTGAAGGAGAAGGCATATCTTATGTAATCACTTATGAGAAGGTCCCAACATATTTTGAAGAAGGAATGAAAGTGATCTGTATTCCAATTGAAGTAGGTCCGGAGACGTAGCCCAAGAGGGGTGAACTCCGTTACCAACATCGGTTGTCTCTCTCTTGTCTTTTCATATGCTTTATTCCATTTGATTTCATATATGTTATGTATTCTTGTTTAAAAGAATGGTTAATCATGGATTCATGTGATTTCTAATTCTTATGCAAATATGTCATCATAAAATGATTCTCGGTTGAAAATTTTCATAGAGTAATGTACTTGCTTGTTTTCAGAACGTGCTCTCTCTTGATCCTCAAATAAATTTGTAGGGCGCCTCCCAATCAATACTCCATACGGGTATTTCATGGTTAATATGTAAGACTTGAGGATGGTATCTTTGGAAGGTATTAAATATTGAGGGAAACGTCTTACGAAGGTGTTAAACCTATCATTGAAATCCTTTATGTTCTCCCCTGAATTTCTCTTGCAACTGTGGAGATGATTATACATGGATTGGTAATCTCTCTTTTTTCCAAATATTTCAGTGAAAATCTCTTGAAAGAGGTCCCAATTTGTGATTGTTCCTGGGGAAAGACTATCAAACCAATACTTGGCCCTTCCGACAAAAGTGTAAGAAAATAGCTTCATCAGGATATCCTTATGTTGGTCATAAGACTCCAGATTGCGTGAGAAAAAATATAAGTGATCTTCAGGTGTAGT
Organism: Picea engelmannii; assembly: GCA_009831015.1. NCBI lineage: Eukaryota > Viridiplantae > Streptophyta > Pinopsida > Pinales > Pinaceae > Picea > Picea engelmannii. The sequence continues at coordinate 311,115 of ML782724.1, forward strand.
GGGATCTTCTCCCAAAACGTTGGGTAGCTACTCCTTGAAGTCCTTTGGGAGTTTAGGAGGAGAGTCGTGGATCTTTTTTATGTACAAAGGTTTGTGCGCCTCTTTGGACTACAGGTTCCAGATAGCTTTTAGCAAGGTGGGTATGGGTGAGCGTGGAGGCATGGAGGTAGCAGGTGAGGATGAAGGGATAAAAGAAGTAGATGAACAATCACATGCGACGAGAGAAGCGGGGGGTTTAGACTTTTTGGGTAAGGTTTTATGGCCCTTGGGAGTTTCTTTCTTTGGGGTCTAATAATTCCCCTTTCGAGTATATCCCATGGTGGAGTTTCCAAGTGAGATTTAGTGCAAGCTCACCAAGAAAGGTGGAAAGGGAACGTCCCTTGGGTGGATTCACCAGGAAAGCTAGGGGAAATTCTTTGGGATAGCTTTCCAAAGTGTCGTTAGGGTTTCAGAGAGGATTCAAAATCCTCCCCGACAATGGAGGAAATTTTTTATCGCACAAGTTGTAGTTTGGGAAAAGCTCGACCCAACCACCAAGTGGCGATAACTTGAGGACACTATACCCAATGCCACCTTGATATAGGTCCTGCACTTTGAGGGTGACTAGGTCACTCTAGGGAGGTGATCCTGGTGACCCTAGGGGGAATAGAAGGGGAAACCAAAAATGGAAAGAGTGAAGCCCCTAAAGGCCAATATTCTAGATGGAAATGGAAATTTCATAATGAGTCTTAGGTTGTATTGAGGTTTCCAGAGCCTTGAGTGAATTGTCGAGAAGTTAGTACCTGCCCGAGATATAAGGAAAACCACTTTGAAATATAATGTGTTATTTGGATCAAAAACTTAGGCTTGATGTCCCTAACTTGCATCAACATATAACAATATATATCAGCAAAGAAACAAGTGGTAGAGTTTCTAACAAGTTGTTAAAATTCCAATGAAATATGCTTGAAACAAAGTAGATAAACACTAGAAAATTTCACGATCTATAGAATGAGACTTTAGCAATGAATTATGGTTGTCATAAAATATGTATGCAGAAGTGTTTTGCAGCCTTATGTATGTAGAAAACTTGTTGTGAAAGGAGTGAATTTAGCCACTAAAACTTGTAGAGAAACCACTAAAAAATTGCATTAAAGCAAGTAGAATAAATTGGCAAATTATTAGCAACATTTGATGGTGAAAACACAAGTTATGAGTGACTTTAGGTTGGGGGTTTTGTAGTGAAATTACCAGAATTATGGCTGCAGAAAACCAAGACTTTTTTCATAAACCTTATCCAATCAAAACAGCTCCTAGTTAGCTCAATAAGTGCGCCAAGGTTAGTAGAAGGTTAGGGTAAATTTTTAGGCCTAGTCTAGGGTTAGTAGGCTAGGGTTAGAGCATACCTAATGGTTGTAGGTTAGTTTTAATACAGCAGCAATAAATTTTGGTTGAAAGGGGATGCCTCAATGAGGCAAGGTAGCTCAAGTCTAGGGAAACAAAACTCAAGTGAGAGAAGACCAAAACTTAAAACTTTCATGTTTCCCAATGCAAATATTTATATCTCCAATGCAACATTAGTGCCTTTAATTATGGGTTAATGGGGTCTTAAAGAAAGAGCTACGAATACTAGACCGTTGGGTGTGTAAATCCTCTTACTTCCCAAGGTAAGTAACCTAGCTAGGGTTTGAAATTGAGAGCTACAAATCCTCTTACTTCCTCAACAAAACCCTTGCGAATAACTTTAAAATATTGATAATAATGGTGGAAACTAGGATAGGGGTGTATATCCTTATACTCCTTATATAAACTTATCCAAAATAACCTTAACTTGAATTACCAATGATAAAAATAAAGTAAATAACCATACCAATCCAAGAAAATCCTTTAACATGCCAATGTAAACCACCACAATAAGATAGAAGTGACCTCCAAGAGATAGCACATCATCATCAACATCATCATCATCAACAACCATAACCAAAAAAAATCATTACATAGCACAAGAGAAAAAATACTCCAAGTGTAGTGAAAATTTTAGTCCAAGTACTTCTCATAAGAGGGAGAGCTATGTTAAAATGAGATTATATGATCTCTTATTTATACAAAATGTCACTAAAATAGTTTTTCCACATAATATTAGGGCAAAACACAAGAATATGGGCCAACAAACCTAATATTTCCCCTTTTAGAAAATAATATTAAACAATTCACTTAAATTCTACTTTTACACAAAGGAAACCCTAATTTAGAAAAACGTCACCCCTTTAGGGGATGTTTTGGCACTAGGAGCAAGTCGTTGTTGATGGAGGAGTGTTGGAAGGTTTCCCAAAGACACATGTCAAGCATCCAAGTCATTTCCTTCATGGTAAAATCCTCAACCTCCTCAAAATGTCCATGTGCCAATGCATATCAACCTCACCACCAAACCCTAACCCCCCTAAGTGATTTCATGTCTCTAAAGGTGACGTTTTGCCTATCCTAGGAAAAACATTTGGCATGTGAGGGATAAGCTATGTTTTCCAAGTCATAATATAGGCCTTCGAGGTTTCATCTCTCTCATCTGACATGCGGGCCCTTGGAATCCACCCGCGGGATTCAAGCCCATGGAAGCCCAAGCTAGTCTTGTTCCTCCAAAATTGTCCACCAACTAGGTCCTGCAAAGACAAGTAAGCACGCACTCCAAGGATCTCAATTCATAACATCATGATAATTAAATCAAATCAATAATTGAGCCACCTAATCATGTGCACCAAATATTACCATGTCAAACAATTAAGTGCTCAAAGAAATTTTGCGACTTGCCAAGCTTGGATATGGGAGGGTTGACGAGGTGTCCTATTGGGGAGATATTTCCCTAGGTCAAGGAGAGTTTCCAAGAGATCCCTCTCTAAACCATGTAAATTGGGTGAAGTGGTTAAGGGTCAATCCTCAATGGGCATGTGTTTCATGACATACAAGGGGTTTTAGTGTCTCATTCATGGGTGCCTTTGTAGAGGGTGTGTGGTACCTTTCTTTGCAATGCACTTTTTCAAATCCCATCGTTTTTCTATTATTTTTTTCTTTCATAATTTAAGGAAAAGTTGGAGGCCAATGCCCTAGCGTGGTGTCCGCATAATGTCAGTGTCACTCACAAACAACTAGTGGAAATGAGAAGGTTGGCTCGTGATGAGACCCCCTTTCTCTCAATCATACAACTGAGAGCCATTACCCTGGCTTGGTGACCAAATGATGGTAATTCCATACCACTATATATCTATGAACATGATAGGTCATCTCGTGATGAGACCTTTTATCCTCCAACTAACCTTTTAAGCATTCTTAATCACTATTCTTGTGGGTCCCCTTTTTCTTATAGATAAGCATTTCATTCATTTCTAGGGGGGATCCATGCGCGAAGCATATGTAAGGTTTATATATAGGATTTTAACTTTTACCCAACATCAATCCCTCTGGGCCTTCAACCCCTTATTCCCACAGAATGAGGGACAACCCCTTCTTGGATCAATGCACCCTAAAATCCCAAGAGATAAGGAAATTAGGGGAAATAGCGATGGCAAGTGGTAAGTATGGTCAGGAAATGATGGATCTTCAAGGGAGTTCCTAGTAGTAAACCCATCCTCGAGGATATGGGAGGGTTAATGAGGTTTCCTATTGGGGAGATATTTCCCTAGGTCAAGGAGAGTTTCCAAGAGATACCTCTCTAAACCATGTAAAGTGGGTGAAGTGGTTAAGGGTCAATCCTCAATGGGCATGAGGTTCATGAAATACAAGGGGTTGTAGTGTCCCATTCATGGGTTCCTTTGTAGAGGTTGTGTGGTACCTTTCTTTGCAATGCACTTTTTCAAATCCCATCGTTTCTCTATTATTTTTTTATTTCATAATTTAAGGACAAGTTGGAGGCCAATGCCCTGGCGTGGTGTCTGCATAATGTCAGTGTCACTCACAAACACCTAGTGGAAATGAGAAGCCTGGATCGTGATGAGACCCCCTTTCTCTCAGCCATACAATTGAGAGCCATTACCCTGGCTTGGTGACCAGATGATGGTAATGCCATACCACTATATATCTATGAACATGATAGGTCATCTCGTGATGAGACCTTTTATCCTCCAACTAACCTTTTAAGCATTCTTAATCACTATTCTTGTGGGTCCCCTTTTTCTTATAGATAATGATTCCATTGTTTTCTAGGGGGGATCCATGTGTGAAGCATATGTAAGGTTTATATATAGGATTTTAACTTTTACCCAACATCAATACCTCTAGGCCTTCAAACCCTTATTCCCATAGAATGAGGGACAACCCCTTCTCGGATCAATACACCCTAAAATCCCAAGAGATAAGGAAATTGGGGGAAATAGTGATGGCAAGTGGTAAGTATGGTCAGGAATGGTACGATGGATCTTCAAGGGAGTTCCTAGTAGTAAACCCATCCTCAAGGAAGACCACTTGCTAGGGAACAATGTCAACCACCAAGGTGAAATATGGAAAAAGGCATAATGTCCAACCATATATCATGAAATCTAAAGTAGTCTAAGATACAACATACTCAAATGCCTCAAATATTGAAATGAAACTAACCATAATACCTTACTTGTACCTCATGGAGCAAGGCCCATTGCCTCTCGGAAGCTAGCTAGTGTGGTGGATGCCATCGAAAAATCTACGACCTATGTGGTGGTGAGAATGGTCTCCATCTATGCAAAATGATATTTCTAGTCATGTAGTCTCTCGGCACTCCATATCTACAACTTGAGGGCCTCGAGACATAATCTCCTTAGTTATCCACAAAATGGGGATAAAATTCACTATCTTAGGAAATTTTTTGAAAAATGTTGAAGATACATAGTATCCTTAAACCCCAAGAAGTCATTGTTTGGGGTGGATGAAGGGAAGTTGCTTGGCCACATTGTGTCTAAGGAAGGTGCTAAAATTAATCTAGTAAGAGTAGAAGGAATCCAAGAAATGTCATTTCCCTCCAACGAAAAAGTGGTTCGATATTTCCTTGACTGAATTAATTTCATGAGGTTCACACCTAACTTTGTTGAAGTTGCCAAGCCTATCTCAAAAATGTTGGAGGGGATTCAAAAATTCAAATGCAATGAAGAAAGTAAAGGGGCATTCTAGAAGATCAAGGAAGTTATCTCGCACCAATTTTGGTAAGCATCAATTATTCAAAAGATTTTCAGATATTTTCCTTTTCCTTAGAAGACACAATTATAGGAGCACTCTTGCAAAGAAATGAGTAGAATTTTTCACAACCTATATATTTTATTAGCAAAGGAGTTATAGGAGTGGAATGGAAGTAGGTCATCATGGAAAAACAATCTTATGCCCTGATCCAAGCATTGAAGCATTTCAAAATTTATGTGGGGTACTTTAAGATAGTTTCCTTTGTTCATCATCCAGTTGTAAAGGAAATCTTATCTCAGGAAGAATGTTTGGGTATTAGAGGAAAGTAGATATCCAAAGTCTAGGAATATGACTTGGAAATCAAGCCAATTAAATTGGTTCGGCTAAGGATTAGTTAGAATGTTGACAAAGGGAAATGAAAAAGTGTTATACCTTGAAAATAAAACAAATATGGACATGACACTGGCGATGCTTGAAGACTTACAACAACATCAATGGTATGAATACATATTCTATTATTTGTAGAATCTTTGTGCTCGAATCACCTGTCAAACCACAAAAGAAGAGCATTGAGATTGAAGGAGATGGAGTATTGCTTGATCTAAGGAGAATTGGGTTGGAGGAACTTGGAAGGTTTGGTGCTCAGGTATGTAGAACCCATGGAGGCATGTAGAAGTTGAAAATAAAGTTTCACAATGGGTTATGCAAAGGACATTATGCAGTCAAGACAAATGCCCACAAGACTTTGATGGAGGGATATTATTGGATGAATATATTTTATGATGTTCATGCTTTTGTTAGGCCATGCCAACCTTGTTAGATTTTTGACAAAAATTAGATTTTGGCCACATTACGTTTACAACCAATGGTGGTAGAAGCACCTTTCTAGAAGTGGGGAATTGATTTTGTGGGAAAATTCCATGGAAATTGTAGCAATGGTTTCAAATGGATCATCACGACAACAAATTACTACACAAGGTGGGTAGAGGAAATACCAACAAAGAGAGCAACCTACACAATAGTCATTGAATTTTTGGAGGAAAATATCATAACCAAGTTTGGAATTCCATTAAAGATAACCACTGATAATACTAAGGCATTCAAGGCTATTGAGTTGGAAAATTTTTCCTTCGATTATGACATTGTTTTTGCACATTCCTAAAATTATTATCCACAAGGAAATGGGTTGGTTGAATCCATTGATAAAAATTCGATGAGGATAACAAAGAAGATCATGGGGGATAATAAGAAGTGTTTGGACATTAAGATTAAATTTGATTAATGGGATAATTGAGTCACTAAAAAGGAAGCTACTAAAAGAAGTCCATTTGAGTTGGTGTATGGAGTAAATGTGATATGAATTGTTGCAATGTTTTAATTTAGATCAACAAACAAGATAGGGATAATTGATCAGTTGGTGGGACGCATTCAGGGCTATTGAGTTGGAAAAGTTTTACTTCGATTATGACATTGTTTTGGCACATTCCTAAAATTATTATCCACAAGGAAATGGGTTGGTTGAATCCAGTGATAAAAATTCGATGATGATAACAAAGAAGATCGTGGGGGATAATAAGAAGTGTTTGGACATTAAGATTAAATTTGATTAATGGGATAACTGAGTCACTAAAAAGGATGCTACTAGAAGAAGTCCATTTGAGTTGGTGTATGGAGTAAATGTGATTTTGCCAATACATTTAAAGATACCAATATATGAATTTTTGCAATGTTTTACTTTCGATCAACAGACAAGATAGGGATAATTGATCAGTTAGTGGGACTTGATGGAAATAGGAGGAAATCCTTTGATTATTGAGTAGAGAATCAAGATAAATTCAAAAGAAAGTTTGATAAAAAGGCCTGATCGAGAATCTTCAAGAGAGGAGACACAATGCTCATATTGGAAAAAAAAATGAGATGTTGGGTAAGCATGGAAAATTTGACATGTTTTGGCTCGGTCCATACATAGTCAAATTTTTTGTTGGTCGAAATGCATTCTATCTAAGTGACCTGGATGGAGAGAAGTTGTAGCTGCCATAAATGAGCAATATCTAAAGATCTATTACTCTAATGGAATTTAATGCTAAATTAGTTTATAAGGAATATGATCATATAAGCATTAGAGTAGAAATAGCTTGTATTTCATGTTCTCTTTGGCATTTGGCTTATGCCTTACTTGTAGAGCCCTTGGATGAATTTAACTTTGTAAAAAAACTGTTTGAATGATTGAATGGATGATATGGGGTTACGAGATGTGAAGTTTCGATCCATCATGCCACTATTACTTAAGCATTGCAAATGCAAGTTAAATAAGAGAATGGATACTTTAGAGTTCTCTTACACTCTATAGGATAGTGTAGTCCCCGTATTGAACCAATTGTTATGAGGAGGTTTTGATACACCTAGAAGAGAATGTTTAGCATGGATGGGAACAAATGGCCTTTCATATAGTCAATCACCACTTTAGTTGCATGGTTAACAAAGCTAGGAGACATTAAAGGGGTTTATGTCGAAGAAAAATATCATGTCTAAAGCATTGTGTGGATATGGATGAGGTCAACACTAATTAAGAGGGTCCTTAACTTGGTGAAAATAGGAGAAAATCCTTTGATCACTTAGTAGAGAATCAAGATAAAGTCAAAGGCAAGTTTGATAAAAAGGCTCAACTGAGAATCTTCATGAAAGGAGACATAGTTCTCATGTGGGACAAAAGAAATGAGACATTGGGTAAGCATGGAAAGTTTGATAATTTGTGGCTCGATCCATACAAAGTTGAATATGTTGGTACAAATGCATTCTATCTAAGCGACCTAGATGGAGAAAATATACAACTACCATAGATTGGAAATATCTAAATATTTATTACTCTAATGGAATTTATAAAGTAATTTAGAAGGAATAAGATCATGTGAGTATTATAGTAGAAGTAGCTTTCGTTTCAGGTTCTCTTTGGAATTTGGCTCATGCCTTACTTATAGAGCCCTTGGATGAATTTAATTTTTTAACAAACTATTTGAATGATTGAATAGATGTTGTGGGGTTACGAGATGTGAAGTTATGATCCATCTCGCCATTGTTACTTAAGCATTGCAGATGTAGGTTCAACAAGAGAATGGAGATTTTGGAGTTCTCTTACACTCTGTAGGAGAGTGTAGTCCCCATATGGAGCCAATTGTTACAAGGAGGAGGTTTTGATGCACCTAGAAAACAACTCCTAATGTGGAAGGGCACAAATGACCTTTGACATAGTCAAAGATGTTGTTGGTCGAAATTCTATCTAAGCAACGTGCATGGAGAGAAGTCGCATTGGCCATAAATGGGAAATATCTAAAGATTTATTACTTTGATGGCATTTGATTCTGGAGTAAAGTTAGAAGGAATAAGCTCAAATGAGCATTAGAGTACAAACAACCTTTGTTTCATGTTCTCTTTGTCATTTGGCAATTGTCTTACTTGTAGAGCCCTTAAATAAATTTAACTTTTTCAACACACTATTTGAATAATTGATTGGATGATTTGGGGTTACTGTAAGGTAGCTAGAGAGGTAGTGGGGGGGGGGCAGAGGGCCCATAGTGATAATAGTGGAGGTTATTCAATGTAAGGTGGACTAGGTCCACTATATTATTAAATAAGGCCCACTATGATAGTTAGATATAATAAATGGGTAATTAAATATAATAAATGTAAGAGGACTTCTTAGAAGGTTCTACTTCTAGAAGATTCCTCCTCTAGAATGTTCTTAGGTGATGGTAGCACTATATAAAGGGGTTCAAGCAATGTAATAAGACATGAAAATAATTATTGTATTTGGATCGGTATCTCAATAGGAGGATGCCCCCTCGAAGAGGCAAGTGAACAGGAGAGGATCCCTTCCATAATAGGATCCATTGTATGGTGTTTCCCTACCTCAAGGGTTTCTATAATAAAGTTGTGATTTTCTATATGGTTTCATATATCTTGTGTGGTGATTGTATTAAGACATATTTGGATCTATTGTGATATTTTTTATTCAAGCATTTGGTTCTTAACAAGTGGTATCATAGCACTTTCCTTGGCAGACATTGTGGGCAAATATTTTTTATTTTTGCATATTTTTTTTTTGGAGAAGAAAAAGAGGGTCGCGACATTCAGAAAATTTCAGTATATTTCTATGAAAAATTTGCAAAAACAGGTTTTATATCTGATTTCCTCTCATAAAATCACCCAACTTAAAAAAAAAAATTCGTCCGAAACGGAGTCCGAGAAGTCAAGATATTGAAGTTTTAAAATCTGCAATTTTTCAGGGTTTTTTCCGCGGACGACGGTGCGATTTTTTTTTATTTCTGTAGCATTTGGAGGCCTAATTTTCCCAAATAAATTATAGATATGAGTTCCTCTCACAATTTCACCCAATTTCAAAAAAAATAATCAGACGAAACGGAGTCCGGAAAGTGAAGTTATGAGCATTTTAAATTCAGAAGTTTTTCAGGGTTTTTCCGGAAAACGCCGTGATTTTCTGCAGTAACTTATTGTTATATTTTTTAGGTTTTTTCATGATGGATGTGGGACCGAAGAGTTCATAGGGTGCTCATATGGATATTTCCTCTCAAACCCTCAAGGGAATTCTTGAAGCATTCAAATCCAAATTGTATGACACATTGGATGCTAGATTGCATGACCTTGCAAATGGCCTCAATGATAGTTTATGTAGTATTCGACATTCATTGGATAACATGCAACATATATTTCTTATGGCGGACATCAGGGATGAATATAATCAAGAAATATATTCTTGGTATGATTTTGAGGCCGATTGTGATGATTGGTATATGGATAGTTGTCATTTATGGGATGACAACCACTTTCATATTTTATTTGATGACTCTAATCCACCTTATGTAGAGAGCATCAATATGACAAATCGAGAGCCAATGATTATTACTAGTGTCCATCCTGCATATTCTACAGTGGTATTATTCCTTCCAGATTTTGCTACGACCATTTTCCACTATGTGGATGGATATTCTTATTTGGATCCACATGACAGGTGTCAGTCTTTGGAGCATCATTTTGAGTTGGTTATTGGGTTCCAAAATCTTTCATGGGGAGTTCACATGAGCACTTGAACATGGGACCCAGGCTTACAATGGTGGTTGGACTACTTCAGCATGGTGACTTTCCTTTCTACATGGGACCTTGGTTCTCCAGTCTTCTTCAGCATTATGGTCCACAATTATCCATGGGACCCTGGTATATGGTTGTACATCAAGCGTTGAGGAAAACGGTTTCATAAGGGGATGGAATCTAAGGTAGCTAGAGAGGTAGTGGGGGGGCCCAGAGGGCCCATAGTGATAATAGTAGAGGTCAATGTAAGGTGGACTAGGTCTATTATATTATTAAATAAGGCCCACTATGGTAGCTAGATATAATAAATGGGTAATTAGATATAGTAAATGTAAGAGGACTTCTTAGAAGGTTCTACTTCTAGAAGATTCCTCCTCTAGAATGTTCTTAAGTGATAGTAGCACTATATAAAGGGGTTCAACTAATGTAATGAGACATGGAGATAATTATTGTATTTGGAGCGGTAGTTCAATAGGAGGATGCCCCATCGAAAAGGCAAGTGAACAGGAGAGGATCCCTTCCATAATATGATCCATTGTATGGTGTTGCCCTACCTCAAGGGTTTCTATAATAATATTGTGGTTTTCTATATGGTTTCATATATCTTGTGTGGTGATTGTATTCATATATCTTTGGATCTATTGTGATATTTTGTAATCAAGTATTTGGTTCTTAACAATTACAAGATGTGAAGTTTGGATCCATCCAACCACTATTAATTGAGCATTGCAAATGCGTGTTCAACAAGAGAATGCAGATTTAGGAGTTCTCTTACACTTTATAGGAGAGTGTAGTCCCTGTATGGAGGCAACTGTTATAAGGAACAGGTTTCAATGCACCTAGAAGAGAACACCTACCATAGGTGGGCACAATTGACCTTGGACATAGTCAATCACCACTTCAATGGCATGGTTGACAAGGCTAGGAGATATTAAAGGGGTTCATGACAAAGCAAAATATCATGTCTTAAGCATTGTGTGGATATGGATGAGGTAAACACTAATCAAAAGTATCCTTAACTTGATGAATGCAGTAGAAAATTATTTGATCACTTAACAAATAATCAAGATGAAGTCAAAGGAAAGTTTGATAAAGAGGCACAACCCCAAATATTCATGAAACGAGACATAGTTCTCATGTGGGATAAAAGAAACAAGACGTTGGGTAAGCATGGAAAGTTTGATAGTTTGTGGCTCATTCCATACAAGGTTGAATATGTTGTTCGGTCAAATCCATTCTATCTAAGTGACCTGGATGGAAATATCTAAAGATTTATTACTCTAATGGAATTTAATGCTAAAGTAGTCTAGAAGGAATAAGCTCATATGAGCATTAGAGTAGACATATCTTTTGTTTCATGCTCTCTTTGGCATTTATATCATGCCTTACTTGTAGAGCCCTTTGGATGAATTTAACTTGGTAAAAAAATTGTTTGAATCGTTGAATGGATGATGTGGGGTTATTGGATGTGAAATTTGGATCCATCCCGCCACTATTACTTAAGAATCACAAATGTAGGTTCAACAAGAGAATGGAGATTTTGGACTTCTCTTACACTTGTAAGATAAAGTAGTCCTCATATGGAGTTATTTGTTACGAGTATGAGGTTTTGATTCACCTAGAAGAGAATGCCTAGCATGGATGGGAACAAATGAACTTTCACACAATCAATCACCACTTCAACGGAATGGTTGACGAGGCTAATAGGCATTAAATGGGTTTATGATGTAGCAACATATCATGTCTAAATAACTGTGTGGATATAGATGCGGTCAACACTAATAAAGAGGGGCTTTAACTTGATGAAAACAAGAGGAAAGCCTTTGATCACTCAGCAGAGAATCAAGATAGAGATGAGGGAAAATTTGATAAAAAGGCTTGATCAAGAATCTTCATGAAAGGAGAAATAGTTCTCATGTGGGACAAAAGAAACAAGACGTTGGGTAAGCATGGAAAGTTTAACGGTTTTTTCTTAGTCCATACAAAGCCAAAGATGTTGTTGGTCCAAATAAATTCTATCTAAGCGACCTGGATGGAGAGAATTTGTAGTTTCCATAAATGGGAAATATCTAAAGATTTATTACTTTGATGGTATTTAATGTTAAAGTAGTTTGGAAGGAATAAGCTCATATGAGTATTATAGTATAAGTAACTTTTGTTTCGTGTTCTCTTTTGCATTTTCTTCATGCTTTACTTGTACTTGTAAATTCCTTAGATGAATTTAACTTTGTAACCAAACTATTTGAATGATTGAATGGATGATGTGGAGTTACGCAATGTAAAGTTTGGATCCATATCACCACTATATACAAAAACAAAAATAAAAACAATAGGAATAAGAGCAAAGATAGTCTATGTTGATAATAAAGAAAAATAATAAAACAATAAAAGAAAGCAATAAATAGTAATTAATAAAAAAGTCATACCTTTTCATAAGGGTACCAAGGTGCACCAGATTAGAAGTGAAAATTATAACAGTAGTGATTTAGTAAGTATTTTGATATGTAATAATTTTTGTAGGGTTAATGTTGGAACATTTATGTATAAAATGTTAGTGTTTTTTTAAAAGCAATCAACTATATTATATTATAAGAACAAAAATACACAGGGCGAGCAACAATTGATCAACTGCTAGCCAGCTTATGCAGAAGCTATTATGGAAGATCTTGCGTTCTGGGAAGAGTTAACTAGCTCACTTGGGAAGAAGAAAATAAGCACCCAATTTAGGTTTCCCATTGATTCGATACTTGAAGTGCATTCAGAATGCCAAGGATTGGCTACATTACAGTACAAAAGAAAGACTGGTATCTTTGAAGCAATTAAAAAAACTGTTCAGGAATTACAAAAAGATAGATTAGTCAGTGTTAACATCCAGAGGGTCACTTTCCTTTGAAGATTGATTCCTGTCTTTACTAGCGCCTTCAGCATGAGACAAATTCTTGTAATGTTTTTTTTTTTTTAATAAAAAAAACGATACTATAGATTTTCTATTCAGAACATATAGAATTTTAGAGTTTGGGTCCTCGGGAGTCTGCCACAAAATGGAAACCAAACCTCCCTCCCTTTTTCATCTCAAGATATTTAATGTGCTGACTAGAAGTGCTTCCACATTTTCATCTACACCACTTTCTCACTATTTCTAGGTAGCTTCGGCGTGCAAGTGTATCCATAATTATGAGAGTTTCTTACAAAACCAGAGGCAAATTAGAAATCCCCCCAAAACCAAAAATCCAAGCTAACTAGACTGACTCAATTGCTAACCCCGGAAAAAAATACTACCTAGGGTTGTCATAGCTCCCAGAAGGGTTTGAGTGCCATGCTCGCTTGCTAGTCGACAGATTGCATTTTTGTTGGATTTCGGCCTTTCTTCTTCCTCATCCACCATAATGGGATTTTCTTGGGTTCCTTTCAGCTTTTTTCTTTCCTTTACTCCATCCCTCTGCGTGTCCTTAGGGGCCTTTGTCTTTTCATGGAATCAGATGCCAAATTGCTCCTTGTAGAATAGCTCGAATTTGGCTTCCAGAACCCAGATCGCCCAGCGGGTGGCCCACATTTTAGCTTGTTGTTAAACCATGGCCTGCACCACCATCGCTTTCTTCATCCAATAGACTTCTGCAAGACGGAAGAACTTGGTGTCCCTTGTACGAGATTTCCCAGGGTGGGGGACCCATTCCTTCACGGACCACATAATTTCTTCATTTGACATGTTCTTCCTCTTTCTCAATACTTCCTCCTGGACTCTCCCCATCAGTTCTTTCTCTTCTACTGAGCACAGGTTCTGGTATCTCATCCTGGCCCCTTTGACTACCCTGTTCACACGACAATTGATAATAGTAGCGGTTCCTACATGATGACTCCCTCCGCCTTTCCTTGGTTGTGAGCCCTTATTCCTCAGAAGCCCAGTCTTCTCTTCTGCCATGGTTCGACGATGACCGCTTTCCATCTTTTCAGACTTGGTCCTTGAATCTCTAGTGATAAGTCTACTAGAATAATCCTGGAGGGAGGCGATGATGCTTTATGCCCTAGAAGTCTGATTGTTTCTAGTCACGAGGAAATAGATCCGCCCACTCTCTTTCTATCAGAGAGCCTCTTCTAATAGGAACGATGAATCCTACTTTGTAAATCAAAATGACTTGTGTAATAAATTTCAATAGCCTGGGGATCAATGAGCTTTTGTCTCTTATAGCCATGGTTGTTTCCTCGCTTGGAATTAATCTTGTACTTGCCCCACTTTTGCCCATTATTTCAACGATTGATCCAGATCCTTCGGGGTCTGGGCTGATCTAACCTGCTCATTATTGTTTCTGGTGTGGTTGCGTACGACATTTTTGTCCTTCCCCCATTAATCTAATGCTCGATCAAATTTGGATCATTTTTCTGCTTCTTCATTATGTCCTCCTTTATGTTCCCATGATGACTGATGGTTGACCGGACAAATCCACCTATTTCTGAAACAACCTGCGTCCGACCTTCAAGGATATTCGTTGGAATCATGGTAACACTTGGGCCTCTGATAACCCTCGTGGTGCTCGCCCCTCTCCACCTGTCCTGTCATGCAGTTGGTTTTCATGATGGTTGAGACGTGTAAGGTTATCATGTAGATCTCATTTCCCCACGTCGTGTCATTGCCATTGGGATGCACTTTGGGCCTAGCCCACTGCCACATTAATAAGGTAGTCAATGGTCGCATTTTCCCGTCTACTGTCGTGGCTTAGGATTATTGCTAACATGCCACAAATGGTCAATGCCACCTCTGCAAGCCCAACAAATAATCTCCAATTTTTGAGACTTTGTCTGGCGAGGCACCACTTATGATTTTTCCTAGAGTTGAGACCAAAATTTTGGATTCTCCTTTAGCGATGAGCATCGAATACCCCCTGACCTTTGCCCATTGCAGACCTACCTGTAATCCTGTTAATTTTTCTCTGTTGTTTGTGGTATGCCCCAATATGACAGTGTATAGGCTGACGATTTCTCCCTTGGCATCCCTAAAGATTCCTATGGCCCCTCATAGCCCTGGGTTTCCCCTGGATGCCCCATCAAAATTCAATTTTAGGAATCCCTGAGGGGGGCTCCCATGTCTCTCCATGCAGCTGATGCGGTTCTTGGGGTTTTGCTAGTGGGAGCAACGACTTACCTTTGCCTGGGCTCCATATGGCTAACAAACCTTTCTCGTGCCATGTCATTGTTAGGTCTTCTTCCTATTAAGGGGCCTGGGCTATGGTCTCTCATATGTTGTTCAAGACCCCTTGCCAAAGAAGTTCTAGGGATGGTGGTTGGTTTCAGAAGATCCATCTGTTTCTAGTTTTCCATATATTCCAAAGGAGGTATCCTGGGAAAATCATCCAAGTATGGTTCATAATTTAATTATAGTAAGGATATGTTCCCCAGTATTCTATTGTCTTTATGATGTCTTGTATGTTCCAGTCTGAGATTCTGAATATTGCGGCCCCTATGTCCCATAATTATGAAGCTAACGAGCATGAATTGAGGAGGTGGTTTAGGGTTTCTTCTACTTGATTGCATAGTAGATAGATTGATGGGCATGTGAACCCTCTCCTTATGATCATGTCCCAAGTTAGAACTTTTATGTTGATTGCTATCCATAGAAAGGTGGCTACTTTGGGCCATAATTGGGAGTTCCATACCTTAGAGAAAATTGGTCTTTTGGGCTCGTTCCCCAAACCCATGGCTTCTTGGTAGGCTTCAGACTTGATGTGGAAGTTCCCGTCCCCCTTTTTCGCCCATCTAAGGATTTCCTAGACTTTCCTATTGGGTGGTGGGTAGTCTTTTACAATATCCTCCATGACCTGAATAGGTGGATCATTCCATTCTATAGGCCATTCAGTTGGAAGATCCAAGATTTTGTTCTACCAATGACAGGGTGTGGGTGTTCCTCCCAATATTGTTCAACTTTCATCCTACCATCCCCTATCATCTTATATTTGATTGTCTGTAGTTGTTCATCTGAGCTCAGAGTCTGACATTGCCCCCATGCATCCTCCCAGAAAAGGGCCAAATGGGCATCATGTAGCTCCCAAAAACTTTGATTTTCTTACCATCGCTTTGTTTTTCCAAGCATAATTCTAGATCATTGATCCTCATCTGTCTCCCTCCAAATGAATCCAATCTTGAGGGGAGATATCTTTGGCATATTTCCCCTGCCAAATCCTAGCCCAGAGCACTTTTGAACTTTTGATCCATCTCCAGTCAATTTTAGCCGCCTGGGCCTGGCTTAGCCTTTGAGGATCTTTTAACCCTAAGCCTCCTCGAGACTTTGGTTCGCACATTTTTTCCCAGGCGACTAGAGCCCATTTGTTTTCTCTTTTTGTTCCTCGCCATAGGAATTTTCTCTGGATTGAGTGAATTTTCTGAAAGATGTACTCGACTGTTCCCAAAACTGAGAACAAATAGACCATCATAGCCATTAAAATTGATTTAATGAGCAGAAGTCTTCTCGACAAAGAGAGGAATCTATGGGTCCAACAACTAAGCATGTTTTCCAATTTAGTTAGCATCTCTTGCCATCCCATATTTCTTATATATTTGTCAATGAAGGGAGACCCTAGGTAGCACGAGGGCAGAGAGGATCTTTGGAAGCCTAAAATTATGGTAATTCTTTGTTGAATGTTGTTCGGGGTGTTAAAGAAGAAGATGTGGGATTTATCTAAGTTTAGTTTCATTCCAGAGGCAATAAGAAAAACATCCAGAGCTTTCTTGATGGATTTGGCTTCCTACACTGTGGGCTTCCCTAGGAGGATATTGTCATCGAAAAACTGAGGATAGGTCAAAGGTTCAATCTAAGGGGAAATTACTATCCCTTTCAGGTGACCTTCTCTCTGGGTTTTCTTTAGGAATCTTCCCAAACCTTCTGTGAGAATAATGAAGAGGTAGGGGGACATGGGATCTCCTTTCCTTAATCCCCGTGAAGCATTAAAGGTGGGAGAGGGGGAGTCGTTGACTAGAATTAAAAAGAAAGTCGAGGAAGTAAGGTTCAAGATGCATTGGGTCCAGGAGGGTTCAAAGCCAAAGGCCCCCATAATGGCTCTTAGGAAGTCCCAATTTATTTTTTCATAGGCTTTTGACATGTCTAGCTTTAGGAGCATCCCAGGTTTTTTCTCAGATTGCGAGGAATGAATGGTTTCATGAGAAATTACAATACCATCCAGAATTTGTCTACCTTCTACGAAACCCCCTTGTTCAGGGGAAATAATTTCCTAGAGGATAGGCTTCAATCTTTTAGCAATGATTTTAGAAATAATTTTGTAAAGAACATTACATAATGAAATAGGTCTATACTTATCTGTTGTATTTGCTTGATTTTCCTTTGGGATCAGAGCTAGAAAGGTGGCATTGAAGGCTCTCAAGACTGTTTGAGAGGTCCTGGCTTATTCCATCGCTTCCCATAAGTATTTTCCAATAATGTTCCAATAGGCTTGGAAGAAGTCCAAAGTGAAGCCATATGGCCCCAAGGCTTTCCCCTGCAACATCTATTTCACCGACGCTTACACCTCCGCCATAATCACCTCCCTCAGTAGGCTTTTGTTATGTTCTTTAGAAACCAACTTTGGAATAAGATGGATGATCAAGTCAGTGCCTCCCTTCTGTGTTGAGGGGGTTCCAAAGGTCATAGTTCTAGAGGTCATAGTTCCAGAGGTCATAGTTCCAAAGGGCGTAGTTCCAGAGGTCATAGTTCCAAAGGCGTAGCTCCAGAGGGCATAGTTCCACGGGTCATAGTTCCAAAGGGCGTAGTTCTAGAGGGTGTAGTTCCATAGGTCATGGTTCCAGAGGACGTAGTTCCATAGGTCATAGTTCCACAGGTCACAATTCCACAGGTCATAGTTCTAGAGGGTGTAGTTCTAGAGGGCGTAGAGGGCCTAGGAACTATGACCTGTGGATCTACGTCCTGGAACTATGACCAATGCAACTCATATATATACACACTGACATATATACCTATTATATATTGATATATATACTCATATATACTAAGTATATATATCGGTATATATACTTGTATATATATCGACATATATACCTAGTATATATACTAAGTATATATATCAACATATATACTAAGTATATATATCGGTATATATACTTGTATATATGCCGGTATATATAATTTTATATATACCGACACATATACCTAGTATATATACCGGTATATATACTAGGTATATATATCAACACATATACATATACCTAGTATACTAGGTATATGTGTTGGTATATATGTATATGTATATGTGTTGGTATATATACCTAGTATATATACGAGTATATATACTAGGTATATATGTCGATATATATACTTAGTATATATGTCGATTTATATGTCGATATATATACTAAGTATATATGTCAGTATATATATGTGTTGGTATATATGTATATGTGTTGGTATATATACCTAGTATATATACGAGTATATATACTAGGTATATATGTCGATATACATACTTAGTATATATGTCAGTATGTATGCCGATATATATACTAAGTTTATATGTCAGTATATATACTTAGTATATATACCGGTATATATATTAGGTATATATGTCGATATATATACAAGTATATATACCGATATATATACTTAGTATATATACAAGTATATATACTTAGTGTATATGTCGGTATATATACTTAGTATATATACCGGTATATATACTTAGTATATATGTCAGTATATATACTTATTATATATACCGATATATATACTAGGTATATATGTCGATATATACACAAGTATATATACCAGGTATATATGTTAGTATACATATATTAAGTAATATACCTAGTATATAAACTTAATATAGTGTATATACCAATACATATACTAGGTACCTAACCTCTCACCTCTTGAGGGAATAAGCATTGTTTTTCTTCACCATTTTCCATTTCTTCCATTGTATGAAGAGCTCTCCATTAGGGAACTCAAGAGACCTCCCAAGGAGGAAGAGGGGACTCACAAGTCCCTATTTTTCTCTATGTTTTTTTGCCTACTAATCTATTGATCCATTGGTAGCATTATGTTGGTCATTGGTTGATTTTCATGGTTCTAATTTTTTCATGCTTTCTAAATTTTATTTATTAGTTGTTTTAGTTCTATTTCTTTGTTTATACATGTGTTTGGCTTGTTTAACCCGCTCACAAGCTTCTTTCTTGTCTAGCAGGCTCATCTAGGCATCCAAGTGTTGTTGTTTTTCTCACCCAAGTGACAAAAATCAACACAACAGGTGCAACTAGAGTTCTTTGGTATCTAATATTTGTTTTCGTTGGAGGAAAATGGAACCTTCTTCATCAAGTTCTAGCAAGTTAGTATATACTTTACAATTTGATCCCACAAACCTCTTCAAACATGACACATGAAAGATTGGATGAATTTTGGAGTGGGTCGGGAGAGCTAGCTTGCAGGAAGCCTACTCAATGTGTTGTATGATTTCATAGGGACCATATAAATTCAAATATATATTTTGGGGAACTTTATCTTTGAGTGATGTCTATTTAGAAGGATGTGATCAAAGAAATACTCGATCCCCTTCATTAAAAGATTGTTCGGATCTATCTTGATGAGTTTATTGTTTCATTTGATTTTGCACCATAAAAAAGTTGTCCTTAAGGACATATATAGTGACTTCTCTAGTGTAAATCATTCTATATATTGCATGAAACTTGGATGTGCCCAATACATAGGATTTCACTGATAATGGTTTTTGGCCATAAACAACTTCATGTGGTGTCATTTGGGTAGTTCCATGATAAGTGGTGTTGTACTAGCATTCAACAAGGCTTTTGAGTGGTTAAATAGTCATGAGTGAGAATTTTCTTCTTGGTGTGGCTCAATGTGATGTGTATTCTATTTTTCTACTTCTGGCATGCCATAAACTTTCATAGGTGTCAATTGCACCCCTTCAGACTCTTTTCAGGTTGTCCAACTCCTCTTCCAAATTTCAATCGATCTTCTTATCCCAACTAGTTATAGACTATTGAATTTCCCCAGATTTTTCATTAGAGTCATAACTTGATTCTCCAATTGATCCAATCTGTTGGTAGTAAAGTGGGTGGACATATTTTATGGGGATTTGGTATAAAGTGGTTTATAGATATGCACAATATGTGAGATATAGAAAAAGGTGATCGGGTCTTAAGGACATGGGAGATTTAGTTGCTATAGCTCTCTGATATACGTGTTGATTCCAACAATATTAATCGGCCTAATATATTAGGGTACTAACTAAGGAGGCTCAACCTTTCCCTTAGACATATTATACAAGTACCTAGGTACTAGAGAGAGGTCTCCCTAAGTGTTGTTCTTAGTGTACTATAGCAACAAGATGACCAATTATGTTATATAAATATGGTTTCAAGTATACCTAGGGGACTTCCTATATACCTCAAGATACATGGAAGTGAGATTTTGTATACAAGTATTGTCTAATGTGGTAATACTTGAAGGGGTACATAGGGGTTACATGGGTTTTCAACAAGGAAAGGTGAAGCCATGTGTAGTTCCCATGTGTATTCTTCCCCTAATGACGTTTTACCTGCTAAACAACAAATCATTGTGTTATTTATAGACACCAAAACACATCTCTAAAAAAAAATTAAAATTATGAGCTTGCTAACGCGAGAAAAAACTCTTAGTATCACCAAAGAATAACTTATCCAACGTAGGGTTTGAGGTCGGAAATGTAAAATGATCACAACTTCATTTATACTTTTCTGATTCGCTATTATGACCCCAATTATGAAATTCCATAGATTTTCTAATATAATGGCATTATTTTGACTAAAATCTGTGCACTCTTTCAAAAGATAACTAATCTGCAAAATTCATGACCGTCACTAGAAAAACCTTAAAAATTCTAGATTTTGAATCGACGATATCTCATGTTTCTAGACTCCATTTTGGATAGTTTTTTGAAATTGGGTATTTTTTTAGAGGAATTCACAAATATGGTGGGTTTCTTCAGATTATGCACATAATGTTTCATAAATCGATCTGAATATTATTTTCCTATTTTTTAATCAAAAATATGTGAAAAGAAAATAAAAATATCCCACTTTTGTTCCAAAAACTTCTCCCACTTCATGGCTAAGAAATAACTCTAATACCACTTGTAATGTACTTAATCCAAAACTTGAGATGAATCACATGAGATGTAGTCAAAACCAATAACACAAGAGAAAAGAGAGATAAGAATACATAACTATGTTCACTTGCCTCTTAAAGGGGGAAACTTCCAAGAGCAATGTTCCAAATACAATAACA
This sequence comes from Picea engelmannii, assembly GCA_009831015.1. Classification (NCBI taxonomy): domain Eukaryota; kingdom Viridiplantae; phylum Streptophyta; class Pinopsida; order Pinales; family Pinaceae; genus Picea; species Picea engelmannii. The sequence goes on from ML782724.1 coordinate 332,611, forward strand.
ATTATTGAAAAAATAATACATAACCTTCTACTCAATACATAGGTATCCATAGAAAAAAATCACTACCTATGGGCCCCTTATAATGAGGGTCAACCAACTAATTTTGGACTTATTAGTAAACATGACCCTTTATTACAATGAGTGACTATTGACAAACTATTTAATGGGTCGTATTCAAGGAAGGTGGCCTCATACATTAATAAAGTATCTAAGTAAGGGGGTTAGGGTAGGACCCTAACATAATGTCACTCGGGCAGTAATAAGAGGGGGGCACAAGGTTGATCAAGATTGTAAGGTCCATCTTGTTTATACTATATTCCATTTTCCAACAATAACTTTCTTTTCTTTGTGACTTTGAATCCTCCCTCCTTAGGAACCAATGGTCTCCATTGCGTTGAGTTCCCGGGGGAGAGGGAAAAACGTTTGTTGAATCTGCATCTTGGTGAGTTGCTTGCCTTGCTGGAGATGTCACGTTGCTCAGTTTGTGGAAGTCTGTCACGAACCCATTGAGGCTGAGGTTGTTCAACAAGTCAGGCTACATGAGAGGACGGTGTGCAGAAGGAATCTTTGAGCTTTGCTGCAACCTTGTCGACATGCTTCTGTTGGATAGAAGGTGCTTGGGGTGAAGTTGTAGTGGTTGCAGTGTCCTTATGTTCCCCTTTTGAACAGATTGTGAAGAAGCTAAATTTTGCAGTATGAGATACTACCTTGTGGCACTTTTTAGGTGGAACAGTAGTCAAAACTACCTCTGGTATTCTGTAGAGATGACCCCCTAGAGAAACAATGACACTGTGAGGTTGAGACTCATAAACAATGTGGCGCTTCCACATATATGGTTGGCCCAAGAGAACATCACAGAAATCTAGTGGGGAAACATCACATAATACCTCATCCTTGAAGGGTTGGATGCCATATGACAATCGACATCCCTGGTTGACACGAAGATCTCGTCCTTGGCAAAGCCAGCCGATGTTGTATGGTTGCGGGTGTGGTGTTGTTGACAATCCCAACTGTTTGACGACCTCTGCTGAGATGAGGTTCTTCTGGCTTCCGCTATCAACAATAAAATGCAGCGGGGTCCCCTTCACCCACATCTGTGAATGAAAAAGGCGCTCCCCATCTTCAGGATTTGTTGATTCTTCTGGTTGAATTGTTGCATTCGCGACAATAGCAGTGGGGTCTGCGTCAATGATTTGTCCTTTACCAGTATTTTCATAATCATATTCTGAATCAGGGTTCAACTCCTTGTCTTTGATCTCGGCCACCAATGATTTTTTTTAGATACATTCATCGATATTGTGCCAGGGGCTTTTGTGGAAATTGCACCATTTTTCGGTGTCCTTCTTTGTCTTCCCGTGACCCTTCTTTTCATGTGGCTTGGACTGGTTTTCGGGAGACTGTTTGTTATGGACGTCTTTGTCATACTTTGGTTGTTTCGGATTTGCAGAGCCAAAATCCCATTTGTTCTAGTGCTTAAATTTTTGCTCAATTTTAACAGCATATCGATAGGCAGCACTGAGTGATGAGATGTCCAGAAAATCCATTTCAGTTTGGATGTATCTGTGTAGGGTGCCACGATATTTCAGAACCAAATGTCGTTTGGAGTCTTTGATACCCAGCTTGGTGCGCAAGGTATGGAAGGTATTGGTGAACTTCGCAACTGCTTGGCCCCTCTCTTGCCACATTGTGGTCCATCTCATGTACTGGTCCTCAGTTGCCAATAGGGTAATATTGTTCCTTTACTGCATCCACAAAAAAATCCCAAGTGGGATCGGCCCCATATATTTCAGACTCCTCTATGGAAGTTTGCTCCAAATAAGTTTCCCACCAATGTTTGACATGGAGGAGAGCTTTAAGGAGTGCGAAGGTGATCTTTTCTTTGTCGGGAAATTTGTGAACAGAGAAATAACCTTCTAGCAGATTTAACCATTTTTCTAGGGCTTCTGCATCTATTTGTCCTTCAAATACAGGAATATCAAAATTAACTTGTACCTTGAAAGGCGAGGTGCCTCCAAAGTGTTTGTTTGATGAATATGCGTCTGTTTCTATCGGCAGGCGTTGAAGGATGTGGGAAAAATTATCCATCATTTCATCCCGCTATCGCGTGAGAGCTTGCTCAAGCAACAGACTGATAGGATCGTATGCTCTGTCATTTTTCTTTTCCTTCGCCATTGAGGGTTTCTTGGGTGTGCGAGAGTGATTGTCCTCAAGAGAGACAAGCTCGAGACCCAACTTTATATACTCATACCTCATCGGGGACATGCACTGAAAAAAACGACCAAGAACAACCTGCTCTGATACCACTGATCTGGATTATTTTCGGCACGAAATGAGATCGGAGATATATTAAAGAAATGCACAAAGATATCACAGATATTCAATAATATAATAGAAATGTATCAGAGATGCAACCATAAACACATATATACATTAATACACGATTTCTATCAATGAAATAAATGTACAGAGACTGTAAAATACAGAGTGAAAGACTTGATAAAATGGTGGCAGCTTATCTCTGAGAAGAGATGTGACGGCTACTCACATTTGCAAGAAGATGATTACAATAAGGATCTGAAGGCCTTTTTACAATAAACAGGAATGTCAAAAACCCTAGACATCCAAAAACCTAACCCTAGGAGATGAAGCACCAAAATTCATGTGGGCCCCGTTTGGGTAAGTTAGTACATCAACTTCCCGGGGTCGTAACTTTTGCATACAATCTCTGTTTTAGGCGTATGATAGCTCGTTGGAAAGGTATCACTGAGGAGATTCAATTTGGGGGCTCAATCATGCCTTTGGATATCATTCAAAACATCTATCTCTAAAAACCTTCATTTAGGCCCTCAAAATGGCCCCGAAAGTTAAAACCTGCTAAAAATAGTAAATTGCCAAAATTGCCAGAAAAATGTTTTGAGCCAGTCGAAAAAGGTGGGTGGCCACCAATATCCTCCTGGGTCAATCTTTAGTAGTAATTAGAGTATCTATATTATTGAAGTTGGTTTTCCCTTTTCTTGTTTAGGGCTAAGAGTTAACACTGATAGTGTTATGGATGTAGTTTACTATTGTGAATGCACTCTACCATATAGAACTCATATCAAATATAATAAACAACATCGGTTAACATTTAGATGATAAATTATGCCACATCGTTTTAAAAACAAGCATTGCTTAGAAGGTTGCATTAACAAATTGATGAGCAGTGTCTACGTTTTCTCATTGAATAGAAAAAAATGCATTTGCTCTTATACATATAAAATACAATGACTTGATTTACTAATCAAATGACAAAAAATAAGAATATGTATATATAATTAAAGAGGTAGTCATTGATCATGCTTTAATGCTTGGCCTTTTGGATCATCTCTGAAGTCCACCAAGAACCATTATGAAGTATCACAATCAATCTAAGGCATATGGGAGCCTTTCTCTATGAGTTCAAGGTAGAACTGTTGATCCCGAGGACTAAATAAAATTGATAACATAATGGCACTTTCCATCCAAACTTAATTGGATCATTTGTGGTAGTCCCCTCAACCATTTACCCTGAGAATATATATTCATGGTATGTTAAAGGATTTCCCAATTTCTTATGTATTTGCAAGTGCATGGGAAATGTTGTTCTTAGTGAAAGAAAAAAGAAAAGTACAAAATGATTCAACACTAATTTATGGTCTTAAGAGTATCTGAAACTTTCTTGGATAGATTTAAACAAAAAAAAAATAGTTGTTATGAGATCTCACTAAGGTAATTTGGTTCAATAATGATTGGCTTGGCTTAATGATCTAGACAAAAAAAATTAGAAAGTTGTAGAGGAGAGTATACTACATACATGAACATCATAAATGTCAGATTGCCATGGTTTTCCATCCTCCTTAATGATTGTTACTTGGCTTCCCTTTCGTACCAGACCCCCTACCCAAACTTGCCTAGTTAGGACAGGCTTTGAAATATCTTTAATGTTGTAATAAAGATATTGATCAAGTAAATATGGGCTTTGCATGATGTTTAATGATGTAATAAACATATCGATCATCCAAGGAAATTACGAGATCAATTATTAGCCCAGGCATTTATGGCAGAATACAGTTTTGAACCTTCAATGATGGCACTAATATTGCAACCTAATAATCACAAACAAACCAAAACACATAAAAAAAATTGTAACAATAGCACAATAAGGCAAATTCAGAAATATATTTTTCCTTTGACCTCAAATAAATAACATCATCAATCAGTTCTCATAACAGTCACATTTTGCAATGGTCGTGATAAATTTATCTAACACTAAGCCTACAATTATGGACGAATATAGTTTATCTTCAACATTTTACTATGTATGACAATAAGACCGTATCACATTATAAAGTGAAAAAGTGATAACATTCAAGATCACTAGTGACATTATCTTTGAACTCAAAAGTTTAAATTTTTTTACATAATAGCAAAAGGAGCTACAATAAAGTATTTTAAATTGTTATTTATAACAGAATGAACATTGAAAAGGTGTTAAAAGATCAAAAAACATGCTAACAACATTTGCATCTATTTTACTACTACTTTTGTAATGATGATATTGATAACTGCAATAGGTATGTATAAATGGAACCTTGCCAAGCTCGAGATTCACATGGTACAATTAAGTACATTGTTTTATTGTATGTTGTATGCATAAATGGTATAAAAACCTAACAATTCATACCCAATAAACACTAGCCTAAACCCTCTTCATTAATACAATTGTTCCATGAAATTCAAGATATTTTACAATGCCATTGGGCTCCTTCCACGACCATGGCATTTGGATGGTGTGAATGCATTCTCATATGCTTGTACATGTAAGGTATGTCTTCTCACACACACTGGTTGAGCATGAGTCTTTAGCTTCTACACTTGAGGATTTATACTCAACAGTTATAGCAAGCTCTATATTCATAGCTTATTACATATCACCATAATTCCATGGTAGAAATTGACACGGGAGGTTATATTTGTGATATGTCAATTTCAATCTAATTAGGTAGCTTTTTTTAAAGAGACAATGGGTCGAGTTAATTCATTTTTTGTCATGGGATGGAACCACGTGTACCATGAAGGAAGGTGTTGTAAGAATCTATTAGACTCATGGAATATGGTCTAAGAGACAAGAGGTGGGTGAGTATGGTATTTATATGCAACAAGAGTGTGAAATATTTGCAGGGTTAGAACAATTTTAATTTTTAATGGCAAGCCAAGCGAGTAAAGTGGGTTTACTCTCGGCCCTAGTCATATTGATCCGTGTCTTATCATTTTATGTTGGCAACCTTTCTATTAGAGGCTCTTCGCCACACTACATGAGGTCCCCACAAATTAATGACAAGCAAAGTGAGTAGATTGGGTTTACGCTTGGCCCTGGTCATATTGATCTGTGTCTTATCATTTTATGTTGTCACAGTCTTCTTTAAAACAACTGAAATCCCTAATTGTAAAGTATAATGAAACATTATTATTAAAATAATTATTGAAAAAAAAATGTTCACTTAAACATTCCATGAATAATAGTTAACATTGAGATTAATAGCTATGGGTGTAACACTAAAGTAAATAAGTTGTAAAAGAAGTTAGTACTATAGATAACACCTACCATTGAAGAATGACATTATTAAAACATTTCATCTCATCTGAAGCTTCAAGAATATTTATTGGAAAAAATTATTAACAAATTGTAAAAGTGATTGCACATGATATACAATTGTTTTTTATTTTTATGTTTTAAGAATGTAATTTGATACATCATGAAGTAGGGTTTTTTGAAATGCAATAAAAGCTTCAAGGTTCATCCCTAAAATGCAGAAGTCTGACATTCACGTACTTGTACGGGAGAAATGTAAGGATTTAATATAACTTTTAAATTGGTTATTCAAACTTGAACATGTTTGTTACTATAGTGTGGTAAGGATCGATATAAACTCCGAAGTATTTGTGAGTCAAGTGCGACAAGTGGTTATTTTCCAACTCCAAAGAGAAATGAACTTTATCAGGAACAATGCAACAACAAAACATGAAAACTCCAATTCCTATCCCATCTCAAAGAAACATTAAAAACAAATCGCTGAGGAAAATTGAAATAATATATCCACAAACCAAAATAAAATGAACTTTCAAACAATCAAAGTAATTATGTTTAAATGATAAATTGAAAAGGATGGAGGGAAGTGGAAGTCACCATCCATATAACATTTGTTATAATTATGAATTATACCTACAAATTATGCTTTCTTCTTTCCATTAATATCTTTTGTGGAAATGTAAATACGTTTCCAAAAGATTGTATTGTTAATACTAAAATTTAAATAAACATACCTACCACAGAGATTATGAAATATGTCAAAAAAAACCATGCACCCTATGGTGTTTTATTAAGTTTTATGTGATAATGAGCCAAACAATTGTTCCTAACATTAGTTTATAGACTGGAGGATCAGGACGCTAATGGAATCTTCGTATACTGAAGGACGCAATGCTATCTACTTTGGGTCGCTGATAGAAGGACAAGGACCTCAACACTTCTAAAGTCAAGTGTGGGACATTACAACTACTTATGGATTTCCTGGGCCTTGGTTTTGGATAAACAACTTCAACCATTGCTCTTGTCGCTTGCTTTAGTGCGTTTGATGTGTGTTGACATGTGTTTGAAGTGCGATCACAGTCCCCATAGCCAGAAGAAATAGGAGGGCAAGGAATTCAAACACCGGTACAAGTCCCATTGCAATTATTGATAAAGAGTGTTCCTTCTTTAATAACTTCTCTAGTGAATTGCTCAGTCAAGTACATATCTTACCAACAAAACACCCCTCTTACCATCTCACTAAAATGCAAAGGATTCCTACAAGAAGTCGATCACCGGCATGTTACTACTTGGCTACAGAGCTTTCAACCTTCGTTGCAAATAAAACAAATAAAGTGTCATTATAAAATCCACGAATTATAAATAATTAAACAACATTAACCCATGTGTCTTGAGGAGGAGGACAACGATCCTTTCATGTGTATGAAGAATTGCATGTTGAATATGTTGTTGGATTACTGAGAGGGGGGGTGAATCAGTAATAGAGTAATTTAATCCCTTTTTAACCATATAATCCAAGTGTTATATCAATGAAGCATTATCATCCAATAACTGCAGAGTAAATAAGAAATGAACAAATGAACAATCATACACGTACACAATACACCAATGTTTTACGTGGAAACCCAAATCGGGAGAAAACCACATAATGCTTTTTCTTATATGTCTTGAAGAATTACATTCATTGGAAGCACCAACTTCCTTTGTTTTCCAGCTGCAACTGGAAGAAGGCTCCAACCCCCTAGTTTCTCAAGCTACAACCTGAGGGAAGCTCCAACTCCCCAATTCTCTGGCTACAACCAGTAGGAGTCTACAACCCCCTATGTTCTCTGGCTACAACCGGAAGGTGGATACAACCACCTGTCCTTGCCTCGTCCTACCACCCTGAAGTAGAAGTAGATTGATGGAACCACTGTCACACTATCACTGTGCGATATACCGCTGTAAACCTGTACCAATAAATCTGAACCATGCATCAGCCTGTACCTCAACCTGTAATCAACCTGTACCATAAACAAGTTCATCAACCATGCACCAACCTGTAATCAACCTGTACCATAAGCAAGTGCATCAACCATGCACCAACCTGTAATCAACCTATACCATAAACAAGTGCAGCCAACCATGTACCAAGTATGTACCAATCATGTTTCAACTACTCATCAACTATGACTCATCAATATGTACCAACATCATCAACTATACACCTCATGTATGTGCCAACTCATCAACTACTTGTCTCA
>ML782724.1:351303-434328 GCA_009831015.1 Picea engelmannii
ATATATATATTCATTCAAGATTTAAAGATAGAGACATTTTATTATACCTATCGATAGGCATGGTATATAGTTTTGAGTTAGGCTTGACTTTCTATTAGTTCATGGTTGACCATAAAATCCACACCCCTTTATCCAAAGTTTTAAAAAATAATTATTTATTTTAAATTTTAAATCTCATTTATCTGATATCTTATTGGCCAGAAACTTTGAAGTCTTATTGTTGCCTTCACTTCCCCCAATGTTATTGTAGTAAATATTTCTTGTTTTTTTATGTATATTGTCAAAAGTTGAGGGCCCATCTTGCAGAATTCGTACACCAAGGCCATGCGTACTGAGTAGCATAGCATAGATTCATTTAAGTATAAAAATAAGTTCAAGCTTCTAGCTGCAGTTGAGAGAAGATGTTGTGGTAATTAAGAAACCACGTCCCTTAGTTTTGTGATTAATTTATATCCAAATAGTGGAAATACAACATCGGTATGGCCCAACATTTATATCTTACTTAACACACAGTCCAGAAAGAATCGAGGAGGCTGACAAACCTAATCCGCAAATCAAGGCTCATTATAGAGTTCATTCATACCTACAACAATAATGTTCATTACAATTTTCATTAACAACATTTGTTGGCATAACAACATCCATTACAGTTATTATTAACCACTTTATTACACAGTATTTGTGAGGTAACATGTACTTTGTTTGATTTGAAATAATTCAACTTATACATAACACTATACAATATTTAATACTATTTATCAAGATCGTTATTATATCTGCCGAGAGGTAGGTGTATAGTGATGAGTTCTAAAGTTGACTGCATATTAGTTTGGTCAGTGAACAAATTTTTTTACCATATTTCAAAGATTAACTTTAACAAATTAATTTTTTTATTTTTATATTATTTTAAAATCAATTTACTGAGTATGTGATTGGTTTATTAATTAGAAGTCTTATTGCTGAGAAGTCTACGCTATGATCATTTTTATTTTTATTTTTATTCGGGTGAATGCAACGAATTCGTACGCAGAAAATCTAGATTCGTACACTATATTTACAATTACAATCATCGTTATGCAGGAATCCGTACAGGATTGCATTGATGCATTGGCAGTGAAAAATATTTCATCGGATATGCATGCCTTCGTATTAGAGGATTAAAATGTGGGGTTTGGATTCTCGATACTGTTTTTCAAAAATAATGTGTTGGTCGTCACCATTGGAGCACAACTTGTTTGGCTGTACGTTGGATTACCTAACTCCATCACATTTAAGAACCCGACCCATGCGTGTAAGATTTATTTTCATAACCTGTAGCATGGCTGGAATATTGACCTTCTGAAGTTTAAGAATAAGGTGAATTCCTATCCCTTAACCCCATCTTATACCTGGTCAATTTATGTGTTATCATGTCCTTATAGGTTTCCAATTTTTACATCAAATGAAATCTTTTTTTCGATAACTCATACATTATAACATTAGAGATTATTAAATTTCATATTACTTACTTTATTATTTACCTCGGCAGGTATTGCGTATGCTATGCAGACTTGTTTATATCATGTATGAAGTCAAATATTAATATCCTTTCGAAAAATATATATGTATACACTTTACTTGATTTATTTATCTCCTTCTTTTTCTTATATTTCAAAACCTTATACCTCCAAAAATGTATTTTTACATGTATATGAATATATAAATTATTATATGAGAAATAAGTTTTATAATAATAGTTTTTTTTTGTAAATAAAAAGTTTTAATTCCTAAAAAAATATCTTCGATTATACAAAGCAAAGTCATATCTAGAGGGTTGCCACCTGTTCCTCCACACCAGTGGAAACTGAAATAGATGGCACCCTTCTATTCTAGATGACAAAAAGGAAAAAAAACCCACATGTTCTGCCACACCAGTGGAAACTGAAACAGATGACACCCTTCTGTTCTAGATGACAAAAAGGAAAAAAAACCCACATGTTCCGCCAAACATTTGGAAACCAGAACAGGTGGCAGAATAATATTGAGATAGAACTGTCTGAACATAAAACAAGAAATCTTAACAGAGCATGCAACAGGAAATTAGAACAGAAGTATGGAAAATTCACAATTTTTTTGCAAAAGAGGTGCTGAGAGTTGAAAAGATTAAGCATCAAAAGAGCTAGTAAAACCTGTACTGCCCTGAGTGTCGCCTTCAGGAGTGAAGACGTACGATTGCGCACAAGTTGGGAAACACTGTTGACTTTGTGAGCTCGAGAGTGCTTCAAACAAGATGTTGAGTCTGTTGTTGAGTAAAGTATTCATGTGGAGTTGTTCCATCATGTCCCTTAGCATCTCCAAGATGAGCTCCAGATGTTTTGGTGCCAGGAAGAAAATAGATTGTGAATCTCGGACCAGAGCTGAGGTGGGAAGTGGAGGCTCTATTGGGCAGTCAACCAAAGGATTTTCTTTATGGATTATACAAGTCGCCCCTTCCATGGCACAAGTTGTAGCAGAGGCAGAGTGACTAGTGTTAGGCTAGTCTTGGGGGTATGGGTGATCCGAAATTGATCTTTTAAAGACTATGGTTAAGTTTATGCATGAGTTGATTTACCACTTAAGAATTAAGAGAATAAGAAGATTTAATGAATGAATGTTGCAACCATCATAAAGAATGCAAAACATAAAGTAAACATTAAGAACAACAAACCATAATGCCAAATATTGATAATAGAGTTCGACACAAATTTTCCTATGTCTCCGAGCCTTTGTCTTCAGTGGGAGTATTCTTATTAATATTTAATTCTTAAAACAATACCAAGAAAGGCTTACATAACAGCTCCTCAAACCACCTTTCAGATCTGCAAATTCTGGACAGAAACATACATCACCAATGGCTACAACAAATAATTCTGAGACTTTTGAGTATGAACTCGGCTATACTTGGCTCGACATCTTGGGCTCTGGAGGCACTTTTTTGTTTGACTACTCGGATGCAAAAACAAAATCCATATTCGGACTCCCCTTGAAATTATGCAACTTTTAAGTATAAAGTCGACCTACTTCTGAACAAGCCCTCGGGACCTCCCCTTGACACAAATCCCAATATTGTGCCCTATCAGATCTGTACAGTATGTATAGTCTCGAACTGTGTGCCAAAAAAACTCCCTTGTCTCAATTTTCGTGCCCGACTAAATAAGCCAGACTCTACCAAATTTAGAAAAAGTTAGCCAAACTTAGCGAGATTTTGCCAGATTTGGAGGATTCCCACCATATTTGGTGGTAATCATCAGATTTAGTGGTAGTCATCAGATTTGGTGGAAATAGCCAAACCACTTTGACCTTCCAGAAGGTGCCACATGTGCCTCCTGATTGGGACATGTATCACCTCATCATTGGCTCGAGCCACGTTAGCTTGCCCAGTCAACTGCCATGTCATCATCCGTACAGTCCCACATCATTGTTTGTATAGTGCCACACCATCGTCCATATAGTGCCACGTCATCCTTCCATACAACACCACCTCATCATCTGTATAGTGCCACATCATAGTCCATACAACCACCTATCACCTTCGTATAATGCCATGTGTCGCTTACGTATAGTGCCACGTGTCACTTTCATACAGTACCACGTGTCGCTTTTTAACTGGTCCAAATCACCCTTGAAAAATGCCAAAAATGACTTACACATGGCACGTCCTGGTGTTGTCACATGTCATGCTGACGTCAACATGTCGTATTGTTGACATCATCTTCCACGTCAATTGTATGGACTTTGACCTTTCACTTTTTACATGTTTGGGAAAAAGTTCAAAACGCGATAACTTTCGCATACTACCGGAATCAGCAAGACGAGCCCTACATAATGGAGTTGGTTTCATCCGATTTCGAGAACTTTGAAATTTTGGCATTCCTGGATCCATTTTGGATCATTCCTCCCCACTAAGAACTTTTGGTCCTCCAAAAGGGTATTAACCAGTCATCAAGTGTGGGATAGGCCTACCCACTTATCCTTTGTCTTTAAACTCTGTCATGTGCACCTGTCGCATCATAATCAATTGCATAATAACCATGAAAACTGAAAGCATATTGTTAGCCATTTGAGCTTGTTTACATCTTACTGAATCCACTACCATCCATGTAGATAACATTAGCAGCGATAACATCATAAATATGACTGAAAATGAACCAATATGTTTGACTGGCTTGCATGACATTAACTTATCTTGAAGCAAAGTATGATTGAACTCCCATCCTACATCCATCTCATGTTCATTCTTAATATAAACTGCTTTACTTGGCACAATTATAGGTGTATTTCTTGCATAAGCTGCCTTCTTTAATTGTTCCATTGTTAGAAGAGATTGATTTTCTTTTATATGATGAGCATGTACAACATATTCAGTTCCCTTTTTAAACAAGTGATATTGATTATGTTCCATGTAGAAGATTGCTTTGTGATCATATAAATAAGGGCTACCTAAGACCATTCCACATGTTTATAGTAGCACCACATCACATGTTACTTCATCCACATACTTAGATGTAATTGCAAACTTTATGATACATTGCTTTGTTATGGGAAATTTATGATCTTTGCTTATCCAATTTAGTGAATAGGGTTTGTGATGTATATTAGTGTTTAATCCCAATTTCTCAACCACTTCTTCTAAAATTAAGTTATATTGAGATCCGCTATCTATCAATGTGTCGATATTAGTATGTTTCATTATGACCCTTGTATGAAAAAACTTACTTCTTGAATCAAAACCATCGCCAATTTTACCTGTCAAACCGACTGTTGTAAGATTAGAATCATAACCTGAATCGGACCCCAAGTTTGTTGGCCATGTTGTTGTTGCAACTTTTTGCCTCCCTTTCCTCTCTTTGAACCACTTTGGTTTCTTTTCTGGGTGCAATTGCCAACAATGTTCATCATCGTGACCTTCTTTCTTGCAATGCTCGCAAGAGAGATTCTCTTCCTTCACTGTCATTGAATTTGCTTTCTTCCCATTCCTTTTTCCTTTGCCATCTTTATTTGAAGATGATTCCCCTTATACACTAACTCCCATTTTTCCTGCTTCAATATACGTTGCTTGAAAAGAAACCTCATCAAGATTAGTAGGTCCAAACATAAATACAGTATTACGAATATAAGCAGGCAAACCTCCTATATACTTCATAAGAGTATCTTGTGTAGTCAATGGAACATCTAACATCAAAGCCATCTTATGAAATTCATTTATATATTCCTACACCAACTGTCCTTTTCTTAACTTAAGACTTTTCCATTCAATTAAATCATTTTCCTTATATTCCAATGGATAGAATTGTTTTCTAAGTGCGGAAATAAAATCATGCCATGATGGAAAAATCTTACCAACTTGTTGAGTTCCATGTTGCATCTTAATTTGCCACCAGATGAGAGTTGTGCCTTCAAGATGAAGCGATGCCATTCTGATTTTGGTTGCCTCATCTTTGATTTGTTGCACATTATAATATACCTCCATCTGTCTAACCTAGTTATCAAGTTTCCCAGCATTAACTTCACCATCATACATAGGAAAAACAAAATTTACATCGAGTTTAAGTAATGACATATCAAGCTTATGTTTATGAGAATGTTTTCTTGAAGAAGTAGTATTTGAACTTGTACTTGAAGAAGAAGAAGAATATGGATGTGAAGGAAGTGGAGGAGGAGATTTTGGAGGATCCTCTCCTTCTTCACTTTTGGCTTGCTTTGAAGATTCCCCTTGAAAAGGTCTCTTTCATTCCAAGTAATTATCATACAACACTTTTACCATCTTCGACATGGCGAAGAAAGGTTTTTGAAACTCTCTTTCATTTTGAGAAATTCCTTCTTCCGATATCATTTTCTCACTTTGAGATGTCCTCTTTATTGATCCAATCTTTGGATCTCCTTATAAAAGCTCTCATTCACCACGACTTAGCTTTTCCCTGGTAATAATGCAAACTCAAACAACCAATTGTCAACCTGTTCCGATACCACTTGATCCGAAATTGATCTTTTAAAGAATATGGTTAAGTTTATTCATGAGTTGATTTACCACTTAGGAATTAAGAGAAGAGTAAGATTTAATGAATGAATGTTGCATCCATCATAAAGAATTTAGAACATAAAGTAAACATTAAGAACAACAAACCATTACGCCAAAGATTGATAACGGAGTTCGGCACAAATTTGCCTACGTCTTCGGGCCTTTGTCTTGAGTGGGAGGCTTCTTATTAATATTTAATGCTTAAAACAATACCAAGAAAGGCTTACATAATAGCTCCTGAAACCACCTTTCAGATATGCAACTTGGCTATACTTGGCTTGACATCTTGGGCTCTGGAGGCTCTTTTCTGTTCAACTACTCGAATGCAAAAAAAAAAATCCATTTTCAGACTCCCCTCGAAATTCTACAAATTTTGAGTCTAAAGTCGACCTACTTCTGAACAGGCCCTCGGGACCTCCCTGGCACAAATACCAATGTTTCACCCTATCATATTCGTACAGTCTGTATAATCTCGAACAACATGCAAATAAAAACTCCCTTGTCTTGATTTTCGTGCTCGGCTAAATAAGCCAGACTCCACCAAATTTAGCAAAAGTTATCCAAACTTAGTCGGATTTCACTAGATTTGGTGGTAACCACCAGATTTGGCGGAAACCTCCAAACCACTTTGACCTTCCAGAAGGTTCCACGCAGTTCCTCCTCATTGGACCACGTGTTCCCTCGTCATCGGCCCGAGCCACATTAGCCTACCCAGTTAACTGCCACGTCATCATTCATACAGTGCCATGTCATCGTCTATACAGTGCCATGTCATCCTTTCGTACAGTTCCATGTCATCATCTGTATAGTGCCACATCATCATTCGTACAGCCACGTGTCACTTATGTATAGTTCCACGTGACACTTTTTTACTGGTCCAAATCACCCCTGAAAATCCCAAAAATGACTGACACGTGGCATGTCCTGGTGCTTCCACGTGTCATTTTGATGTAAGAAAGACATACTGTTGATGTCATCATGATGTACTGATGACATCATATTCCATGTCAGTTGTTCGGCCTTTGACCAATTGAGTTTGACCTTTGACGTTTTGCATGTTTGGGAAAAAGTTCAGAACGCGATAACTTTCACATACGGTGTCCATTTTTGGAAAAAAATAATATATATATATATATATATATATATATATATATACTTATGGAATCGACACGATGAGCCCTACCTAATGGCATTGGTTTTGTACAATTCCAAGAACTTTGAAATTTTGGCCTTCCTAGATCCATTTTGGATCATCGACATTGTGCAAAGAAGGGAATCCAGCGGAACCGTAATTGGTTCTTCTAGAATTTCCTTCTCTACATAGGCCATTGGAGGTGGATTTTTCTACCTATCATGATGAATCAGTGAGGTCGAAGAAGCCTAGGCAAGCTTGTGAATGCTTCGCTACTTGGTCGCATAACTATACCAAGAAGGTCCCCTCTTAGGCTTACCACGCTCCCGTGGCATGGTGGTGAGGGAAAACCTACCTAGACTTAGCTTGAGAAAGCACAGAGCGAGGAGAGTGACAAGAGAAATGCTTGAATGCAGAATTTGATCCGAGTGGGACGAGCAATGATACACCCAGAGGAAATGTAGGGGCACCAAGGGTGTTGAGGTGACCTTGCACATCCCTCCCATACCCATCATCGTCCATCTTTCATGGCACACTGAGAGCTCCATTAAACCTGCACAAGGGAACTGTCTAGCCTGCACAGAAGCGCGTTGAATGTTGTCCTCCGTTGGAGATATCAAGGTGAGGTTCGTGGCATGCTTCATAAATATGAAGGGTTGCATGTTGTCAACATGGCACCTCATCCAGGGGAAGTTTTATAATAATAGTTAACATTTATTATGAATAGTAGTTTACCAAACTAATTTTAAAAATGTATATGAATAAATGTATTATCTATTTTATCATAAATTTTGTTAGAGTAGTTATTATTTTTTGCGAAAAGATTACTTTTTTAAATGAAATGTATTTCCATATTTTTTCATGTAAACTACGATTGTATATATAGGCTATATATTGCCTACAATGCATATTTTTAATATGTAATTCAAATTATTGAATTGTATTCAAATAATGTAAAATATTGATTCCATTCTACATTTTTGCAACAATGATACAATAATTTTCATTTTTATTCATAATTTATTTTCCAAACAAATCACATGTTTTTTTTTTGTTTGTTAATTTGTGCGGGCCCTGTTGGCTACTCGATTAACCTGTGGCTTGAGAAACCGCGACTCAGGGGCATCTAAGCCGTCAAAATCACCCGGGGATCGCACTCGGCCTAAGCCACACCAACCCTTAACATGGTTGGATTTTTTGTCCCCGCAGGTTTTGAACCGGTGACTTTAACATCACGGAGTGGCTTAACAACACACTCTGTCACCGACTGTCCTACACCTCGGGGACCAAACAAATCACATGTTAATTGTACTACATAATTTAATATTTTAAACATAAGTGTTCAATTTTATATTGGAGTAAACCAAACCAAATATATATATTATCACTAAAATCCAACTAATTAAACATTTTCTATGTGTATGTCTCTCTTTCTCTCCCTTTCTACATGTATATCATCAACATAAACTTTCAAAATTGTGTTATTCTTACCATGGTACAAACATTTGTACGTTGATATGGTACACACATTTGTATATCATCAACATACAAATGTCTTTCTTTAAATAATAAAATATATTTGAAAGTTTTAAGTTTTACTTTTCTTCTCCTATATCATGCTTTTCATCTCCTATAATGTCTTGTTTATTCCTTGTTAAACTCTACACCAAGTACATAAACTATTGTTGTTCAAATAGTTACAACCATACATCAACAAATATAGTGATACTTTAATGAATATTTTTTTCCTCTACTCGCATATGTATTTTTCTTTAATTCCATTTGTTTCCATTATATTTTACCTAATACACTGCTTTAATGCTTTTTCCTATGTGGTCTTTCAGTGCCCTTGTACTTCCACTTTTTAACAAAATATCAAAGGTGTGGCATCTATGTTAACACCAACCTTGCTTATATGGATTGGAAATGGAAAGGCTATTTACAATCCTATTAAACAAACTATGGATTTCAAATTAACATTAGAAGACCGTTATTCAGTAGTCCTACCTAATGGAATCAATGTTTTTCAAAGCTTATTTGCTTCGACACATGGACACTATTTCACATCATCTCAAATATAAAAAGGGTTCTTGGTTTAGCTACAAGACTTCACTTGTAGATCTATCCAAAATAACAAGTATGTCTTCAAGCTACCTTCTTCGCATAACTCAAATTTAGTAATAATTTATACAACTATTCTCGATATTTTCCCTCTACACATCCCTTTCATTTTCACGTGCAACACACACTAACCACATTTTACATTACCTTATATGTGCCCAATATTTCAAGTGCTAATTGTACATTTTTTTTTCAAGGTTTTAAGGTTTTAAGGTTTACATTGCCTTATAGGTGCATACTTTTACAAGAGACATTGTTGGTGACCCAACATTGATCAAAGATGTAAGTGATTATGCAAAACAAGCATTAGAAACCATTGAATCACCCCCCAAAATTACACTTATTGCATATTTTCATTCAACCCTCAAGGAATGAACTCTGAAAGTCAGAGTACTTTCAAAAACTGAGTTACACACATTCACCAATGCCAAGGGACTTGACCATGTATTTAATTTTGATTTTATTTATGTAGAAGGTGATGAGATACGTGTTACATGCTTCAACGTCCAAGCGACAAATTTCTATCCTTCCATAGACATTGGAAAAGTTTACATTATCTAAGGATACATCAAGCTTGCAAAAAAATAATTCAGTCATTTAAAGAATGATTGGGAAATAAATCTACATATTACCTTGACTATTGAAACTTGTTTAGAGGATGGGAATTTAATAGAAACCACAACTTTGTTTCCACTTCTATTAATGCAATACCAACTTTAGACAATAACTCCGTGGTTGATATTATTGGAGTTGTTATCTACATTATCCCCTTGGTAACCATCATGAGAAAGAATGGAACATAGACACATAAGAGAACCCTCCAACTAAAGGACATGTCAAGGTGTAGTATAGAGGTCACATTATAGGGAGTCTTATGTAGTAAACATAATCTAGGCCAATATTATATCTCAAATATCTCTCCAACAATCGCTCTTAAGGCTGGAAAAACAACTAACCTTAATAGGATATCAATTACCACAACCTTCACATCCCAACTTTCCATCAATCTTATTCTCATTTAAGAAGCACAAGATTTAAGAAGTTGGTTTGAGAACCCTTTAACAGATCTCGCTTGTCACTCATTATATACACATGGAGGTTCAGGAAGGCACCCCTTCATTCAAAAGCACTTGGTTAACATATGAAATGAGGGAATTGGCAAAGGTCAAAACCCCGCATTCATTTTGGTCGAGGAAACTATTGTTTCTCTAAATGTAGACAAATGTTGGTATGTTGCATGCCCACTTACATTTAAAGATCAAGAGTGCAAAAAAAACTCACACATATTGAGGATGGTGTATGGAATCTCCAAAGATGCAATCAACATGTTTTTTAACGTGAATACATGTACGTTTTCTAGTTCAACATTGAAGACCAAACAAACAAAATCAATGTTATTGCATTCCAAGAAGTTGCACAACAACTTATAGGCATATCTGTTGAGAATTTATATGGATATGGCTATGAGGGAAATACTAAAAAAATCACAGACATATTTGGCAAGTTGTTCTTTAGTAGTTACTTGTTCAAACTAGTACTACATGAAGAAACATTTTCCAATAAAAAACATATCAAATTCAACGTGATTTCGTGTGATACAATTGATCACATACCAAAGCCAAAAGAGGACATCCCTGTCCCTGAATTGTTGGAAAAATAATGAATGCAAACTGTATGGTTGTTTCTTTCAAACAACAATTCGTAATTTCCCTACTTTTGTGGATATACATATTACATAAAGTGTTTATGTTTTGGAGTTTTTTTCTTCATTATAACATTTCTATGGAAGGAAATCCAACCTATGCATTTATTTATAATATATTTTAAATTCACATCTTTTGATTTTGTAATTATTCTGGGAATGTGCTTAAAAATTCATGTTATCAAACATATGAAATGTGTTATTAAGAAATTTGAGTTTTAATTACAAATTGTTCATTGTTTCTCTTACAGGCAATTCCATCTAGCATAAAACATGCCCCCATGTTCCAAACAACACCAACAAACACCACATGTGAAGGAATCTCAAGATTATTACAAAGGCTTGATCTCTTTCAACAAGGCATGACATCAACTACTTTGCAAATACCTTCTTCACAATTTCAACTTTCCAACAAGTCTCTATACAACCGCCAATGCCATACAATTCATTCTAAAGAAATAAACAAATATATATATATATATATATATATATATATATATATATATATATATATATATATATATATATATATATATATATATATATATNTATTGACCCAATCACTACTACTATGTCTACATCTAGAAGCCAACAAAATGAACAACGCCGTATAAAATATGTTGCAGAGAGAGAGAGAGAGAAAGAGTGAGAGAGAGATAGAGAGAGACTTCACATATAAACGAAAACCAACCTCGTATGGACTTTCCAACACATGTTATTGAACATCAACCCCATTCCAAATCTTTCTAAAAACGTATTGATTCCCTGTCTGACATACATACATGTATTGCATGTACGGAATCCTATCCTAGCATTCCTACTCTCCCATCTCCAAATGGGCACATTTGTACTCAATGCCATAGAGAAAACAAATGGTCACGGATTTTCAAAATGGAATAATATGGACCCAGGTGACCAACCCACAATCCTATCAATACTTACTCAAGTTGAGGAAATGCTCATTTCTTGAGTTAGCCCCATCTTACAAGTTAGGCATGCTCCAGGTGGACAATACAAATACAGTGACCACACTATCAATTTCCCACAACAAATTGTTCAAATAGTAACCTTTTTCTTAACAGGAATGGTTAATAATTTTATTAGAAAAAAAAGGAGGATGTGCATCAGCAAAACCAACCATTAATACAATATGTCCAATGAGGAAGACTTATATAGTAGTTTATTATCTCCCTTGTCTTTCTACCTATTTAAGAATTGTTCCAATTCAAATAAGGGCCGATACAAAACTTTCATCTATAAATGTGATCCAAAAGGATCCAGAGAGGCCCAAGAATAACTCAGAATTCTCAGAAGTTCCTAAGGCGGCTCAGAATGGTCTCAACAGGTGGAAAAAGGGAAAAAAATATTCAAAGTCCCCAAAACTCAACAAAATTGGCATCATCATGAAGATCCTGTCGCATGCTTTCCAACAACGTAAACGGTTCGTCAAATGGAGTTATCGATTGAAAGATATTTGTGGTCAAAGTTTTGGTCAACTTAGCCCAGTCAACAGGGATGAGTCAGCATCCATACTACTGACGTCAACATCAATACAGATGATGTCAGTGTCCATATAGGGTACATGGCACAATCAGAGATCGACACATGTCATGATGATGTGGCAGAACTAGAGGCTACCACGTGTCACCCATTTTTGGCATTTTTTGGTCGGTATGTGGACCAATGGAAAAGTGCCATGTGTCAATTCGTACAACCATTTGGCAGGTGACGTGGCAAGCTGACCAAGCAAGAGGTGACGTGGTAGTTGACTGTGTAAGCCGGTGATGTGGGCCAATGAATGGTTTCCACATGGCCCAATCATGGGTTGGCACATGGCAGCTCTCAAATTCCTAATGAGGGCTAGAATCCAAACAGTCAAAAACATATTGCTCGGCCGACGCCAGATCTGACGATTAGATTTTATTAATAGTCAACATATATATATATATATATATATATATATATATATATATATATATATATATATATATCGGAACTAGCGGCCAATCCGGTGGACTCCCACCAACAATTGTAACGACTATCAAATTAAACCAAAAATGGGGTATGGGAGGATTCGAACCCCGGACCTCTCGCCAGCCAATGCCTAATTCAAACCTCCACCAACCAATTGGCCTAATGACCCCGTTGTATTATCCGTCGGTATTTCATTCTTTTAAACCAGACTTTTTCCAAAGCTAGAGGAGAGGGCATGCGACGGTATGACCAGGTACGTTTTACGAGGCAAATTTTGATGAATTAATTGGAGGTTGCACGCACAAAAATCTAGACAGAATTTCTCTTGGGCCTGGAAGTGCTAGAGTCAGATTGAGGTGTGGAGATAATAAGTTTTGGGTAAATCGACTCCACAAATTCAATGGTGTTGTTTGTTTTCTGATCTGAGCAAAACTTTTGCAGCTTAATTTCAGAATCAGGTATACTTATGTATTTTTCCAAATTCTTTTTCTAAGTTAATAAAAAGGCCTGCCCATTTGAGAGTAGGACCAGGAGACGTAGTCCATCAGGGACAAACTCAATAAGTTTTTGTGTTTAGATTTGATGCTTATGTCTCTTTATTATTGAGATTTTCCTTCTTTATGGTGCACTTCACTTTATGCTCATTTAATACAATTGTTTAATAAGTCACATCGATGAAAAAGATCCTGGATCATGTTGGTATCAGAGCAATCATATTTGACTTGAATTGTTGAGTGTGAATTCTTACTCGGGCCAAGCATAAACAGGGTGAAGGAACACTTAAGACTTTCAATCTAGAGATTGGTCGTGCATCCTGAAGGAAGAAAATGGATGAAGAGGGCAAGCGTGATGAACAGGAGAAAAAATTCCATATGGTATTCTATCGCATGTCAGAAATGGTCGAGCGAATGCATGGAGACTACGAGAAGAGGATGAAAAAGAAAGGGAAGAAAAAGGAAGCACAAGCAGATGAAAATGCTTCAGTGAACCAAGGGGCTAGAGGAGACCCTCCTGAGCCTCCATCTTCACCATCAAGTTCTAGCTCTTCTTCCTCTAATCATTCTCATCATTCTCATCATTCTAATGCTAATCATAAAGCCTCTTTAAGAATCCATTATTAAAGGTTGATGTAAATTTTTCTTTACCTATGTTTAATGGAGATATTAATCTTAAAAATCTAGATAATTGGATCTGACGGGTTGAAGTATATTGTCGTGTACAACAGATTGATGAAGAGGAAGTAAAAGTGTAATTGGCCTCTTGGAAGGCACTACTCTCATATGGTGGAAGAAAAAGCTTCGAGACATAAGTAAGTGTGGTAATATTCTTTCCTCATGGTCAGAATTTAAATCAACAATAAGGAAGCAATTTTATCCATTGGGTTATTTACATAAAGCAATGATGGAATGGCAAACTTTAAGACAAAGTAAAGGTCAAACAATACAAAGTTTCATGGAAGAATTTTGGAAGAAAGCACTTGCACTAAAAATTCCCTTAGATTCTTATGAAACTTTAATGAAGTATATTGGCACACTTCACAGTTATATTCGTCATACTTTACTGTTGTTTAACCCCACTAGTCTTGACGAAGTTTGTGTGCAAGACACTCACCTTGAAAACAAAGGGAAGAATGTTCAAGACGATCCCATAAGGAAGCCTTCCAAGTTCCTACATAATCAATTTAAAGGAAAGTTTAAAAGAAAGGACAAAAAGACTGCCACTACAAAGAAGGGAGAAGGAAAACCATCTTGCACTCATTGCAAGAAAGATGGACACAACGATGAGCACTGTTGGAAACTACATCCAGAGAAGAAACCAAAACAATTCGCTGGAAAGGGGAAGACAAAGATCGTTGCTACAACTCTACAATATCCTGGTTCTGATTCAGGAGATGAGGAAAAGATCACAACGGTAGGAGTACAAGGTAAAGATTCCCTTCATGCTAGTTCATGTTCCACTAATGAATCTCATGATGATGAAAGAAAGAGGAATGATCTATTTCACATAAGGGTTGTATCTAAGCAAACTAAGATTGATACTTTGTTTGATCTGGGTTCCCAAGTTAACTTAATATCTAAGACACTTGTCAAAAAAGGGGTCTTGAAACAAAACCACATCCAAAGCCTTATCCTCTTGGTTGGGTTTGCGACAAAGCAAAACTTAATATCACCAAGCAATGTAGGGTTAGATTTTCTATTACTTCAAAATTGGTTGATGAAGTTGATTTGGATGTTGTTTCACTTGATATATGTGGCATAGTGTTGGGGATTCCATATCTTTATGATAGAAAAGTAGTCTTCTTTCATCATGAGAACAAATATCACCTTACTAAAGGAGGAGTGGAATATATTGTTAGAGCCCACAACATGAAGGTTAACACAACACTTGTTAGTGCATGACAGATGAAAAGACTCATAAACACTAATAAGAGATATGTACTCATGGTTTTAAGAGAAAAGGATGTTGGAATATCTAACACCTTCCAAGGATATGATCCTTCCCATAAGAAAGAATTAATTGATATTGTTTGTAATTATGATGAGGTCTTTCAAGAACCAGATGGATTACCTCCTAAGAGGGAAATCCAACATGAAATACATCTTCAACAAGATTCTCCCCTTCCTAATGTGGGCATGTACAAAAGGTTGATTGTAGAGATGACAAAAATCAAGAAACATGTAGAGGACTTGTTGGGCCGAAGGGTCATTAGACCTAGTTCATCTCCTTGCGGTTCTCCGATTGTGATGGTGCAAAGAAGGATGACACATGGCGAATGTGTGTCGATTATTGAGCCTTAAACAAAATCACAGTGAAAAATCGATACCTTCTTCCTCGTATAGATGATTTACTTGATCAATTAAAGAATGTTGTTTATTTCACTAAGTTGAATTTGCGCAGTGGTTACCATCAGATCAGGGTTGCAGAACAGGATGCATGGAAAACTACTTTTAAAACCAAACATGGTCTATTTGAGTGGTTAGTTATGCCATTTGGGCTTTGTAATGCCCCAGTGACCTTCATGCATGTAATGAATGATGTATTCAGGCCATTCTTATATGACTTTGTAATTGTGTATTTATATGACATTCTTATATTTAGTGGGACTTGGGATGAACATGTACGACATGTAAAACAAGTATTGGATACTTTGCGAAGGGAAAAGTTGTATGTAAAATTGTCCAAATGTGAGTTTGGAAAGACTTCACTTATGTACTTAGGTCATATTGTAGGAGGATGACAATTGAAAATTGATCCTTCCAAAATTGATGTAATTGTAAATTGGCCTGAGCGCAAAAATGTAACCGAAGTATGAAGCTTCTTGGTTGCAGTTCAGTACTGGAGGAGATTGATCACAAACTTCTCATTTATTGCATCTCCTTTGCATGCCTTGACCAGTGTAAAGAACACTTTTTAGTGGGGAGGAAAGCAACAAAAGGCCTTCGACACCTTGAAGGAAAATATCAGTACAACACCAGTATTAGCATTGTCGAATCTTCAACAACCATTTGAGATCAAGACAGATGACATCGGTTATGCCATGGGTGTAGTATTGATGCAGTATCGTAAGCCTATCTATTACCACTCTGAAACTTTTAGCCAAGCTGTTGTTAACTATCCTACATATGATAAGGAGTTGTATGCATTAGTTCAAATTGTGAAAAAATGGAAGCATTACTTGTTAGGGAAGAAACCATCATACATACATATCACCAATCGTTACAATATCTCCAAGCACAAACCAAGCTGCAACAATCTCGACATTACGGGTGGATGGGTTTTCTTTAACAGATCCATTTGGTAATCAAGTATAAAAAGGGTACAAGTAACAAAGTAGTTTATATGCTTTCTAGACCTCCTATTGTTGCTTCTATTGTTTTGAAGAATGCTTCTTTATCTCATGATAGCTATGTTGAACATTGTCTTGTTGATGAAGATTTTAAAGATGTATTTGAAAATCTAACCCATGGTGCACAGGTGGAGGACTATTGTTTGCAAGAGAACTTACTCTATCATCTTGGAAAGCTATGTATTCCTAAAAGTGAACGAGTCCATGTAATACGAGAAGCTCACACTTCTCTTGTGTTTGGGAATTTTAGGGTAGGAAAAACCATGGCTCATCTGCAAAGGTTTTTTTACTGACCTCAAATGAAAGCAATTGTAACCAAGTACGTAAAGGGGTGTGTGATGTGTTCTACTTGTAATCCCACTAATAGAAAATTGGGGTTGTACTCACCACTTCCTGTTCCATCTCACCCATGGGAAAGTATTTCAATGGACTTTGTAGGGGGTCTACCAATGTCGAAAAGGGGTCATGACTACTTGTATGTAGTAGTGGATAGGTTCAGAAACATGTGTATCTTGATGCCATGTAAAAAGTAGGTCACTGCTGAGAAGACTATTAATCTCTTCTTTCAGTATGTTTGGGGCCACTCTGGGTTGCCAACATCCATTATCTTGAATTGAGATACTCGATTCCTTGGAGAGTTTTGCACAAGTTTGTGGAGAATTATGGACACCAAGTTGAAGAGGAGTACAACTTTTCATCCACAGACCGATGGTCAGACAGAGGTTGTTAATCGAACAGTGGTACATTTTCTTCGAGGCTACTGCAGTAAACATCCCAAGTTGTGGGATGACCATATACCCTATATTCAACATGCTTACAATCGAGCCTTACATTCCTCCACTCAATGTTCGCCATTTGAGACATGCTTTGGATACTTTCCTAAGGTCCCTTTGGAATTGACGTATGGGAAATATGTCAATTCAAACGAAGAAAGAAATGAAGACAGGGCCCGCAAGTTAATTCAAAGGATCCAACAAGTGCACCAAGCAGTCAGGGAGCAGTTGGAGAAAAGTCAAGCACAGTATAAGGCTCGACATGACAAGCATAGTGTTGATCATCAATTCCAGGTCGGAGACCAAGTATGGCTTCACATCAACAAGGAGCGATTGAAGGGTGAAGGAAAGAAACTCAAACCTATCTGATATGTACCATTCACCATCTTGGAGAAAAGCGGTACCAATGCTCTTCGGTTAGATCTTCCACCTTATATGCAGATTTACTCAGTTGTAAACGTAGAAAAATTGAAACTTTTCGAGCCTCCGATGATCATGGATCAAGGTGAGGAAGTTTCACCGTCTTTGATTGATGAGTTTTCTCCTAAGTACTTGGACGAGTTAAAGGAAGATATCATCTTGAACAAAAGGATGAGGACTTCATGCAGAGGTGATGTTGATTATCTTCGAGTGGGCTTAAAGGGAAGACATCCAAAAAAGGCAAAGTGGATTGAGAAAGACAAAGTAAGGGAACTCTTTCCTCACTTACCTATTGATTGATAAAAGATTTTTGTGGTCCCAAAAGCTTTCATTAGGAAGGCGTGATCCGAAAGGACACAGAGAGGCCTAAGAATAACTCAGAATTATCAGAAGTTCCTCAGGAAGCTCAGAATGGCCTCAGCAGGTGGAGAAAGGGAAAAAATTCCAAGTTCTAAAAACTCAGCAAAATTGGCATCATCGTGAAGAGCGCGTCGCAAGCTTTCCAACGACGTAAATGGTTCGTCAAATAGAGTTACAGATTGAAATATATTTGAGGTCAAAGTTTTGGTCAACCTAGCCCAGTTAGCAGGGATGATTCAACATCTGTACTGCTGATGTCAGCATCAGTACATATGACGTCAGTGTTCATACAAGGTACGTGGCACAATCAGAGATCGACACATGTCATGATGAAGCCAGCGTGATGATGTGGTAGCACTAGAGGCTGCCATGTGTCACCCATTTGTCGCATTTTTTGGTCGGTATGTAGACCAATGGAAAAGTGCCACATGGAAGTCTGTACAGGACATGGTAGGCATGTGACATCCGTACAGGACATGGCATCCATACAAACAACCGGAAGGTGATGTGGCAAGCTGACCAGGCAAGAGGTGACGTGGCAATTGATTGTGTAAGCAGGTGACGTGGGCCAATGAATGACCGCCACGTGGCCAAGTCATGGGCTGCCACATGGCAGCCCGCAAATGCCCAATGAGGGTTGGAATCCAAACAGTCAAAAAAATGTTGACCAACCGGTGCCAAATTCGACGACCGGATCTTATTAACAGTCAGCATATATATATATATCAGAACTGGCGGTGGGTACTGACTGGCCGGAGTCCGGTCCGGCGGACCCCCGCCAACAATTGTAACGACTATCAAATCAAACCAAAATGGGGTCCAGGAGGATTCAAACCCCAGACCTCCCACCAACCAACACCTAATTCTACCAACCGATTGGCTTAACGACCCCATTGTATTATCCGTCGGTATTTCATTCTTTTAAACCAAAAATTTTCCAAAGCTAGAGGAGAGGGCACACAATGGTACGATTGGGCACGTTTTACGAGGTAAATTTTGATGAATTAATTGCAGGTTGCAGGCACAAAACCAAGACAAAATTTCTCTTAGGCCTTGAAGTGCCAGAGTCAGATTGAGGCATGGAGACAATCATTTTTGGGTAATTCGACGCCATGAATTCAATGGTGCTATCTGTTTTCTGATATGAGCAAAACTTTTGTAGCTTAATTCCAGAATGAGGTATACTTATGTATTTTGCCAAATTCTTTTCCTAAGTTAATAAAAAGGCCTACCCATTTGAGAGCAGGACCCGGAGGCGTAGTCCATCAGGGACGAACTCCATTATCAAGTTTTTGTGTTCAGATTTGATTCTTATGTCTCTTTATTATTGAGCTTTTCCTTCTTTATGGTGCACTTCAGTTTATTCTCATTTAATATAATTTTTTAATAAGTCACATCAATGAAAAAGATCACAGATCAAAATGACGACATATGAAAACAACAAAAACAAAATTTTTGATTGCATTATTTAGACTAGTTGAGGTGTAGGGTTGTGTCCACCTAGGTTTGGTTTTTCATTTCCCATTCTCGTTCCATCTTATGCTCTTCTTCCTGCATTACACCCATCTCTACTTGTTTGGTCTGATGTTGAAGCAGATGAAGCACCTCATTGGAAGCCCGTGATTCTACTAATACCTCTAGTTGTGGCATAGTTGGGATGCCTTGAGGAGGATGCACCAAATGTCTACGGATGGATCACATATGGCTAGTATTTCTATTAACAATTCACAATACTATTTCCATTTCCTGATTGTGATGGAGCTCATGTTCTTGAATTTGATGGGTCAACTACACAGACATGTTATGAAGTTCTTCAATTTCACATGTCTGTGCATACAGTCGTTCCTGCAATCTGCCTATTACACACTCCTGGAAATTGCAAGGTTCTCTGGAGCACCTCCACATTATTGCACCAGTGAATACATAAGTTGAATGCACCCAAAATCTCAACTGTCACCTCAAACCGGTCTTGCGATAGATGTCTCGTGAGCAATGAATATCAACCTGGGAATTTAACTCACCGTCGTGTGGATGCATGGACAAATATGCGAGTAATAATTCCCTATAGATGAAGACAATGACATAAAAGGAAATAATTATATCCCTGCCAAGGAAATGACAGAGGAGAACGTGAGACTCGTACTGCCCATGGAGATCCAAGCATGTACTTCACCTGTCAAGAGGACGTCAAGATTGAGTGATGACACCTACAATACATACATTCCCTGATTAAATGTTTCCGTAGTGTGATGATAAAGGGGACGCAAGCTATGGAGATTTTTGTGTGTTTTCTGATCCCACACAACATGTAACGCATAAGATCTGCTCGTGTCATGAAGGGGATGCTTGCGGGAAGAAGAGGTCCCCTCTCGTGCTTCATTTTGTTTAATAACCTTTACTTCTATTTGTGGGATTATTGGATCCTTACACACTATGCTTTGTGTGTGTATTGTCATGTGTTTTCTAGGGAATAGACTCATATGTATATTCACCATTAAGTTTAACTCAACATTGCTCATATTGCTTGGCCTCTTTTGCTAGAGAATCAACAAGGTTGTTTTGCGAGCGATACACATGGAAGTAATTGACTTCTAAATTTTTTTTTCCAAATCTTTGATTATGAGTAGTATCCTTGCCAGAGTAGGATGGTTATTTTTTATGAGTCTTGGGAGGCCTTTTATAATCAAATCGGAATCACCGATTACAACTATTTTTGACGAGATATTGACTGGAAGGAGACGCAGTCCCATATAGACTACAAGAGCCTCGGCATGATTGTTGGAGGTGTGTCCAAGTCACCACAAGAATTACACTGACTTAATTCCACTGGAGTCAAAAGCAAATCCCCTCGCACTTGTTGCCCCTAATAAATTGTTCAAATAGTAACTTACCTGCCATGTTGCCTTCTAGATCTTGACATCTTGGTTGCTAGGAGACATGGAGGATAGGGGAAATGTTATGATTCTTATGTGGAAAAATCTCATGTCATCAATGCATTGCTATGGAAGATGCAAAATAACAAATATTACGATGGTGTCCAAATTGACCAAAACTCGCTTGCATCACTTCCAACTGCTCGTACCATTGTCTCCTCTCACCTCCTTTCTGTGTCTATGAAAAATTTCACTTCTCCCAATGAAGAGTCAAACATTACAAATATAGAACACCATGTTGTTTTCCAAGAGGAACAACCAATGTCTTCCTTTTCATTTAGATTGCCTAATACACAGTGAGAAATGGAAACAATAAGATCATTTTTCACAGTACATATGATGATCCACCGGAGACAATTGACTGATCGACAATTGGCCTATCACCAATCAATGAATACAACACGAAGGGTTTATTAGACATGGAATTTCCTTTTTTTTTCCTTGCTGAGGATGCCCTACCTTGCCACCCACACATGAAGAACATCTTTCTTGACAGCTATGCACTACACTTGATTAGATACCATGACAACAGGTTTGGTAGTCATCCTTGATTAAGATACTACCTCTACAATTTGATAATGCACCATCAAAGTCAAACAATAGCTACCTTCTTTGTCAAGCAAATACAAGAGCATAACACACCCACCACAATTCAATCTCAAAGAACCGCCTATAGAAAAACTCCCAAAACAAGTCATGCGTTGCGGAGGATAGTTGCATGGGACTAGAGAATTTTGGATCATGTGAAAGATCGAGCCAACATAAATGATAACACAACCTCAATGCCCGACCATGTTTTTCACTCTTAATGCAACATAGACAAAATGACTGGACTTGCATGCGCATGTATACCTTTTGACCCATTGTTTCACTAGCATTGGCATACCCACAATACCATTGACCACCCCCACACTGTAGCTGGATACATGCACAAAAGGTTTTCAATCTTCCATGAGGAGATACTACAAAAATATATGCACACAATTGACTATTGGTATAGGTACATAATCTATAATACCTATTAAACATACCTCCACCCAACATATAAATTTATATTCTTTGTAATAATAATTTCATATTCCTTTTGTAGGTATGAATGGCAACATCGAGGCTCTGCACATATACATGGTTTTTTGTGGCTTGTTGGTGCTCCAAACATGGAAACATTAAATTAGGAAGACCTGAATCAAATCAATGGTGCAAAAAGTTTCCTTGATAACTATATTACGATCTAGAATCCTAGAGCAAACCATGACACACACATGGCTATGCATCAATCCATTGAAGATGACCCTTTCTTGTTGGATACACAAGAGATATTTACATCCAACCCACTTGAGGACTATGAAAAACTCTTGAATCGAGTTCAAAGACATACAAAGTGCATTGAGAAAACATGTCTCCGTAGAAAAGGGGTTACCCTTGAATGCAAGTATAAATTCCCTTGGAGGGAACAAATGGAGTCATTGCTCTACATTGATGAAATGGGCCAAAAGACATATCACCCAACACGTAATGATGAGTGCCTAAACATCCATAATCCTAACACACTCCAAACATGGTGATAAAATGGTGATTGCCAACCAATCCTCTCTCATTGTGTAGTTTTGAAATACATTTCCAAATATGCTTCCAAAGCACAGGGGAGATCAGAGACCTACCACCATATGCTGACCAGAATTGCAAATACATCACATCCAGATGACCCTGCCTCAAATGCCTATCAACATTTGCACTCAAATTCAATTGTAGATTGGGACATAAGTGCCTGAGAAACTTGCCATATGCTCCAAAAGTTACCCCTTGTCAAATGCAGTCGCACCTTCACCAAACTAAATGTTGCCCATCAGAATGAGTCTCTCATGATTTGTCTAACTGCTCATCCAACTCCAATTTCATTGATGCATATCTAATGCATCCTATTTTTTTGGAGACTATATGTTTGATTGACCTCATAAAAAACTGGACATATAACCAAGCATGGAAAAATGAAAAGTGGAAAAAAAGACACATCCCCACAATTGTCCATGTATGGCCACTTTTTACTAAAATACCAAAAAAAGATTCCAATACCTTTGTTGAGTTTTGTTGGAGTGAGCTACTTTTATACAAATCCTTTCGTTCCTTCTCTGAAGACATAGGTATTTCAAAAGAAGATATTTTGGCTAATTGGGAGAGCACAAGAAATGACTACCATGCATGGCATGTTGGTCACATCCCTTTTCCCACTCCCAATGGACAAACATATGAAGATGAAGATAGCCATAACAACACTTACAAGCAAGAGAATCAAAAGAACAATTGAAGATGATCATCCAAGGCACTAAAGGCACAGGGAAATCCTACCTTATAAGCCTCATCAAACAAGCATTATCTTCTCAAGCAACGTCTGGCCATAGTCCAATAGTATTTCTTTCCCCATACTAGAGTTGCAATATTTAACATACATGCAACCATTATACATGCATGACTTAGGATTCCTATCAGGGACATGAAGCCTTACATGGTTAGTCCCTTACCGTGTTCCAAGAAGAGATTAAACATGTTCAATACATTCTAATTGATGAGATGAGCTTCATAGGATTATAGATAGGTGTTATAGATTATATACCTATGTAGGAATATAGATTATGTACCATTTGGCTGCTACTAATGTTGCTAAACAGTGAAGAGAGAAGCCATAATCATTCTATGTTGGAATACAAGTCTATTCATTAATTTAAATTGGGGTGAACCCTTGACGCTTAGTCTTGTATCAAGTTATATAAAAACCAAAATTAGAATTAGGGTTTCAATTTAGGGTTTTATATAAAATTTGTAGAGTTATTTATTATCGAAGTTTAATACATATGAAAATATGCCACATCTATTGCATCGATTTCAACGTTTGAATTTAATAGTTCGTCCTATAACTAAACATTTATAGTAGATATTGGATTTTGTCATTACTAAGAAAACCACCACCATAATGGATTTTCTATAGTTATGATGACTTGCAATGACAAAGTCGACTGCTTGCTTGACTCCCCTTTGAAGTGGACAATTGAAAAACATTTGTAGGAACTTGGCATTATTTGTTTTATGTTCTTGCATGTTTACACATTCTATGAGGTGGATGCATGTGATTTATGAGTAATGGATGCATTATATTTATCTTTCTTAATGATAGGCATTCTCTAAAGTCATGGATATCAATGCAAATTTTCTCAGTTGAAACAATTAGAATGGTTTCCATTAATCCCTGTTTTGTGATTTCAGAGAAAGCAATTATTTGGGATTTGCATTTTTTAAAGAATTCTTGGAAATGCAAATTGGCATTGATAGTGTTGTCAGAAAAAGTTCACAAGGATGGCATTGGTGGCCATGCTCACTGCAACCTTCTTCCCAGAAACGAGGTCAAATTATTTAAAGGTCTCAGAGAATAGGGTTTTCAACGAAAATTGTTGGTGTTCAAGGGTAATTTACAGGTCTTGAATTTTCAAGAATTGAATGAAACATTGGGAAAATAGAACCACCAGGTCCCGAATTTTCAACAACTGAATGAACATTAGGAGAATAGAAGGTCTATTTAATACAAAATCTAAGACAAGTTTGACCTAAATTGCTCTTCCTTTTGTTGTTATTGTCTATTGATGTTCATTGGCCACAAATTTGTGGTTGTGCTACTTATTCTCTGATGTTATCTCGAGAGTTGCCTTTCCATGCTTCGGAGATATGCTAGTTATACAAAAATTCCAAGTTTAAATGATCATCGACACATATTTCCATGAAGAGTAGCTGAGAAAAACATTTGGCATTGTCTAAACATTCGACTTTTTGAACTTTTTTTATTGGAATGTGGCCAAACAAATCTTGGTGAAATCACCATTTTCTATCATTTAAATTGCATTTTTGAATGCATAAATGGATTCAACACCCCAAAAAACCCTCTTGGCACTCGAATTACATAGAATCAATTACTCAAATCTAGAGTTCCAACAAATTTTGACCAAATTTTAAATAAAACTGATCAAAAAATATACCGTAAAAATACCAAAAAATTGAACGTTTAAAATACACCAAACATTTATCAGAACACAAAGATCGAGGCATTCATATAGTGAACATCACTCTCTTTCTTTGTTAGTAGCGAACGAATTCCTTCACACTTTGTACTTGGTTAGCTGGGAAAAAACGAAGTATCTTTTAATTGCGTTTTTGCTTTTTCCCTCTTTCACCGGCTTCTTGATGAGTCGACACAAAAACGAAGGAATTATAATGCGAAAGGAGGGTGATATAAGAGCTTCTCACACAGCGAACCTCTGAGATTGATCATTAATTTGTAACGAATTCATCAAATCTTCCTCTATACTCTGCAACGGAAAATCGCAGAGAATCAACCGGGGGAAGAAACAGGCAATGGAGGGTTTATACGAGAGTGAGAGTGGCAGTGGGAATGGAGGCTCCAGGAGAATCGACAGGGAGTTCCAAAGAAAGCAGAGTGAAAGAAGAGCGAATGAAGATCATCAAGCAGACCAGAGAGCGATTCAGCCGTTTTCTCTACCGATTTCCAGAGGGCGAATCTTCTGCCGATATCTCAAGTAAGTAGACTGTAGAACTCGGATGGATCGCTCTCCTTCCATATTTGTGATTTACTATGATTGATTATGATTCGAAATTTTACAGGTTTTCTGGCATCTTTGTGGAGAGAGATCGACATGAACAGGACCAGGATTAACCGCGATAATGGCAGCAGTGATATGAAAAGAAAACAGCGAGGTAATTGTAGATAATATGGTTAATGTTTAGAAATCTGAAATCATATGGTGGTTAATATCAAGAACCGGAGGATTTCTTTTAAGTCTTCGTTTATAGCATTAAGTCTTTGTTTATAGAACAGTGAGTTAGAATCTGATTTATTTTCGTAGCAGGCAGCGTTTAGGTCTTGGTTATCTTCTCCTTACCACGGGTTTATTATGTTACATGGCAGAGCCAAAAGAATATGGCGGATGATGGTGTTTTCTCATTATTTGCGTCATCACGTTTGGAGTTGGCATTTGAAGATAAGGGTAGGCACATACATTCTACCACTCATCTTGTAGCCCTTGTAGGCACATACATTCTACCACTCATGCACATAGATAAGGGTAGGACCTGGAGTTACCGATTTGGCATCTTGTAGCCCTTCAGGTAGGCACATACATTCTACCACTCATGCCATCTTTGTTTGCATTTAAAAACGGTTCCCTAAAAGCTTTAATAAGCTAATTTTAAAAAAACAACTAGTTAGGTAGTGAAAAGTCCGTCTAATGTTGGAAATGGACGGACTTTGAATGTAGAGGAATTATAGCCCAATAAAAATATAGTCTTATTATTATTAGAGTTGAACTATTTTCAACAATCATCTAAGACTCAGGTATAGCTTTTAATTGTAATTTTTATTTTGTATAGATTTTAATTGTAATTTTTATTGGTTGATGTTATAAAGAGACCAAAAATCTCTGGTTTTGAAGGGAAAGCTCTTCTTAACTATATCTCAGTGAGAAGCATAAACTCTAGGAAGGACTACAAGTCCGTGTTCAGAAGGGCATTCAACTATAAGTGGTTTGCTTTATTTCTATATCTTTATTTTCTATTTCCATGGAAAAAAAATTATAATTTCATTATATAAAAAGGTATTGCATTCCATAAATGTTGTTACAACATTTCCAGTAAGGATTTTACAGTATAGAAAAAACATGTGTCATGTTTTGTCTTATATAAAACAAATAGATCCTCCCTAAAGTTCTTCAGTATGCCCCAAAAACAAGAGTTCTCAAAAAATTTAAATGTATTAGAAGCCCCTTAGTTCTGGTCTCACCCTATGATCCTTCATTTACATCCTCTACATTTCATCTCAAAGTTCAGAAACAGGATATAAGCCTTGCATTAAACACATAAACATTAAGTACAGTCATCCAAAAATCAACATCTATCGCTGACTCCTAACTAAGATCTTCAATCATATTTTATAAACAGGGAGTGTGCTCCGATTCTTGGAAGAGCCCCTTCATCTCTTCGATCAACACCCATTGCTCAATGGCCAGTTGCAGTCCTTCTCTATACAGTTCATCGACTATCTTGTGTCTTTCTCTGTAAACATGCTCGCAAGATACATATGTGAAAAGATAATTTAGAGCATTTTAGAAAAGATATTTTAGATAATTTCATCTAATATTGGTTGGAGAAGATGTTGTCCATCTGATATTCCCCAGTTAGCCATTCGATCACCAACATTGAGCCACCATAGACTTGAAGATGAGAGGTCCTCTTTTTTGCAGCTAAAATCAAGGCCAAGTTTTGTTGATTTTTCATATGAGATGATATGTGAGATTTATTATTACAATGATAAGTGTTCCATATATAGAGAACATATGGTGACCATCCACGAAAGGATGCGTCCCTTGGATAATAAATAATTACTTATTTATTATATATATTTATACTTTGTATTATAAATATCATGTCATATATATATATATATATATATCTAGAAGAATGTCTTCCTGATGTTGTCCAAACATCAAGACTCCCTCTCAACGAGGGAGACATTCTTCATCATGCCAAAGCTTGTCTCTAAAGTATACAAATTTCACCCTAGACTCATGACACTTGTCTCTCAGTCTTGGGAGATGTCTCTCTCCCACCTGAACTGAGGGGAAACTCCTTATGTGACTCTCTCTCTGAGCCAATTGACTCTCTCTGAGATCAGTCTCACTCTGGGTCCACATGTGATAGCATCTATCATCTTGAGTCTGTATCATTCCTTGTCAAATCACCATGACTAGGACAAAGACTACACCAGGCTCGTTCACCACAGGTACACCCCTGTGAGTGAATGTCAGCCTGATGCTAACTGACACGTGGAAAGAACCTCAAGCACCTCGAGTCCATATTATTCCTTGTCATGATCAAGGAAGGACTACGCTTGGGCCCATTTACCACAAGTACGCCTTTATGATAACTGTATCCTATCTCCCTTGGTCTGCAGCCCAATCTAGGAGAAGGTCCGCTCGATTCTTACTCGGGACATTCACTATAGGTACACCCCTGTGGGTGAAAGTCTGCTCGATGTTTCCACACACTGGAGGGACACTAGCACATCAAGTCTTCTGTTCTTTGAAGACTACGCTTGGGCCATTCACCACTGGTCAAACCACCATGACCAATCCTAGGAGAATATATGTCCGATGTTGAAACATCAACACTCCCTCTTAGCTAGTGAGGTATCTTTCCATGATGTCTTCATCTAGTACTCCACTGACAACTCTGTAATCAACTAGTAGCACACAACTACTACCATGCCATCGTTAGCTCGAATCTGTTAAATTTTGAGCTTGATTTATATGAAGATGAACTTTTAGCAATACTGAATAAACTGAATAAGAGCACTGTAAAAAATAAAGATCATAAAGGGACACAAAGATTTACCCTGGGGAAACTCAATGAGGGAGAAAACCCCAATAAAATATCTTCCTCTTTATTAATGAATAAGCTCGTAGGTACAAAAAAAACCCCAATGGGGTGCTACAATACAAAATTCACAAGAGAGAGAGGACGGCTAGAGACCTTTTGCTTGTGCTACTAGTAGATATGAAGAATAACTTATAGATCTGAACTTTCTAAGGATTATAAGACCTTCCTGAATGAAAACGTTTGAGCAATTATTGATAGAAACCCTTAGATCTGACTTGGTCGAATTTTTGCAGCCTTGAAATGAATTTTGCAGTCTTGTACTTTGCAGGTACAAAAAAACCCCAATGGGGTGCTACAATACAAAATTCACAAGAGAGAGAGGACGGCTAGAGACCTTTTGCTTGTGCTGCTAGTAGATATGAAGAATAACTTATAGATATGAACTTTTCAAGGATTATAAGACCTTCCTAAATGAAAACGTTTGAGCAATTACTGATAGAAACCCTTAGATTTGACTTGGTCGAATTTATGGAACCTTGAAATGAATTTTGCAGTCTTGTACTTTCTAGGCTTGTTATTCTTGAATGAAGGTTTTGATTCAAAGGGCGTTCTTTTGCATTCAATCCTTCTTGGATAGGGCTATCGGATGACACTTACACCCTTCCAAAAATGCTTCCAAAAACAGATGGAATCCTCCAAACTTCTACACTGGTTCCTTAAGGCAGGTTGGGCCGAATCCTTTTTTTTGTGCCAGATCTCTTTGCTGACTGAATATCTCCTTGAGCATTCAATGTAGAGTGATAGTAGAGAGCAAGAGCTTTCTATTGAGCCCTAGGTCAAACCCAACGACCTCCTGAAACCCTTGCAACGAACTGATTTAATGAGTCACTCAAACCCTAGATGAGTGCTTGAGAAGGCGGCTAGGTTTTTTTGTGTTGCGAATTAGCCTTCCTGCCCTTTTTAAGTTTTTGCATGTGTTCAGATTTATTT
Source organism: Picea engelmannii (assembly GCA_009831015.1). Classification (NCBI taxonomy): domain Eukaryota; kingdom Viridiplantae; phylum Streptophyta; class Pinopsida; order Pinales; family Pinaceae; genus Picea; species Picea engelmannii. Next base: position 381,027 of record ML782724.1, read on the forward strand.
CCATGTTGGGTTAAGTCATTCTTCTAGAAGATTCCCATCTTGGGTTAAGTCAACCTTCTAGAAGCCTTCTATTCTCTTGTTGGGTTAAGTTGACCTTATCTTCTTGGGTCAAGTTTGACTTTCTAGAACCCCCATGGAAGACTTAAGTTCATCTTCCTAGTCATGGAATTCGACCCCCTTCTTCTAATTGTTCATTGACATAATATAACATTATAACATTACAACTTAGGCTTTTAGCCTTTTAATTCTTCATTACACATTTAACCTTAGTCATTTAGACTAATTACAACATTAGCAAGCACATCTTATCCTTCTCTCATCTTACATGGTCCTCACCTGCTCATAACTGCTTTATTACATTAATAAGATGAAGATCTTTTATACTCATGTGGTCATTTGATCCTTTCACTTGCTAAAGTGTCTCTTAAGAGTGGCCAACACTTAGAGGATCACAACAAAGAACAAAAAGGTCATCCCACATACCAGTCTAGCTCACAAGACTTGTATGTTCGTCCTGACTCTTGTTAAAATCTACCTTGACTTTTGCACTTGGTTCACAAGGTTTGTACCTTGACTTTTTCACTAGGCTCACAAGATTTATCCCAACATCTCCTTCGTCCCGACTCTTGCCTGGCTCACAAGGTTTGTACGTTCACCTTGACTCTTGCCATGACTCACAAGACTGGTTGATTCTCCAAATCTCCTTGGCTAGCCTCGAGGTGGCCACTTAAGGCCTCTCATTGGAAAATGACTCCGGATGTTGCTAGTTTTAACGCTCCCTCTCAGGGAGGGAGTCATTTTATGCAACTCTAAGCTTGCCCCTCAGGTGCACAAACTGTTTCAATGGCAATGGCTTGGTCATGATATCTGTTACCTGCTCATTTGTTGCTATGTAATGTAGCTTGACTATCTTTCTTTGGACCATGTCTCTGATATAATGGTATCTCATGTCAGTATGCTTTGACCTGTCGTGAAATACCCGATTCTATGTAAGCTTTAAACAACTCTGATTATCAGAGTGTATAACTGTTGTTTCTAGCCTGTCACCAAACAACCCAAAAATTAGTTTCCCGAGCGATATTGCTTCCCTGCTGGCATCACTAGCCACAATATACTTAGCCTCGACTATACTCTGTGCAATGGATCCCTGTTTCCTGCTTGACCATGAGATCATAGCAGATCCTAAACTGAAGCAGTAACCTAAAGTACTTTTCCTGTCCACTGGGCTTCCAACCCAGTCAACATCTGCGTAACCATGCAAAAATATACAACCACTGGATGTATACCTTAAACCATAAGTAATGGTTCCCCGAAGATATCTCAAAACATGTTTAGCAACCACCCAGTGTCTCTGTCTTGGCTCAACCATAAACTGGCTCAATGCACTGACTGCATAACAAATATCAAGCTTGGTGTGAATCACATACATTAGTGACCCAATAAGCTGCCTATACATGGTGGGATCCACAAAATCTGATCTTGTATTTGAATCATGCAACTTCCTTATGTTTGTGATCATGGGAGTAGTCATGCATTTACATTCCATCATTCCAAACCTTTTCAACACATCAACTGTGTACTTTCACCATACCAAAAAGATTTCACCTTGTCTTTGCCAAACTTCCAAATCGAGGAAGTAATGCATTAGGCCCAAGTCCTTCATTTCAAACTCTGAAATGATCTCCCTCTTGCACCAGGCTATAAGACCTTCATCTCCTGTAAGGAAGAGGTCATCCACATAAAGGACACGCATAATGGGTTGGTTCCTGTCAAGTTTAAAGTATAGATTAACATCTGTTGATATTTTACTTTTACAACTAGTAGTTACGGTTCTTCTTTATTATAACAATCATTTAGTACATTAGCTACATAGATAAGATCACTGAAAGAGAGGCAATCATAGAAACAAGAGAGAGACACAAACATTATCCTCGGAAACCCTCTAGGGGGAGAAAATCCAGTAAACTTCCTCAATATAGATTAGCCAACCAAGAACAATTCTTCTCTCTCTCAAGAGAGAACTAACAAAGCAAACGATCCTCCTCTACTCCTTCACTAGGAAGAGTAGCGCACCACTTAACTAAGAGATAGACCAAAAAACCTCCTTGACATCACATCTAGTTGTAGTAGCTTCTCCTCCAAGACTTGCACACTTTTCCTCTTGTTGCAAAGCTTATGAGTGAGTGTGTAAGTGAGGCGGTAGCCTCCCTTATAAATAGTAGTCTGACCTCCTTAAATTAGGTCTGGGCTGGGCTGACCTGTCAATTTACCCTATTAAATTACATTTAATTGTCAAGGCACAATAGACTTTTACAAAGGCACAATAGGGTCATCTTAATAAATAAAATATAATAACATTCTTTAGGCTTTGTCTCGGTCAAATACAATAAGGATATCTTTTGAAGCTACACAATCTTCAACACTCCCTCTTAGCAAGGAAGGTATTATTCTTAGCATGGTCATCATCACTGTTTTTGCACTTCTGCATACTTGGTCATTGTCTTGTTGTCAATCACAGGTCTATATATCATAGGAAGTCCTGCACTTTCACCAGAATAACGTACTAGCCTGGGTTGGGGTAGCATACCAACTTGCATTAGGGTTACCAACCTGCGCTGGGGTAGCATACTAGGATGCGTTGGGGTTACCAACCTGCACTGGGGTAGCGTACCAACCTGCATTGGGGTTACCAAGCTGTGTTGGGTTAGCTCATCACCTCCCTCTACTGGGGATCGCATCACCTCCCGCTACTAGGGATCACATCACCTCCCTCTACTTGGGGAACACATCTCTTCCCGCTACCAAGGAACACATCACTTCCCGCTTCTGGGGAACACATCACTTCCAAGCTTGTCTCTAAAAAACTCGAACTTAACTCTGGACAAGTGCTTGGTCAACACATCTGCTACCTATTCGGTGGTGGAAATATACTGGAGTCTTACTGCTCCCTTTTGTACCATGTCATAGAAATAGTGGTATTTGATCTCGATATGCTTGGACTTGTCATGACACTCTGGGTTCATTGACAACTTTTATGCAACTCTAGTTGTCATACAAGTTTCCTCCAACTCAAGATCAATCAATTCTGCGATGAACTTTTGAAGCCACATTGCTTCGCCACAAGATGACCATGCTACCACATACTATAAGTTTGCTTCTCACTGAGTCACGAGATCACAATTGATCCCATACTAAAGCAACATCCGGATATACTTTTCCGGTCTGTGACACTGCCTGCCCAATCTGAATCTATGCAGCCCTGCAAATCTTATATCATAATCTGAGATATTTCTGGGTCCACAATCGATGGTACCCTTTAGGTACCTCATCACATGTTTTTCCATAATCAGGTGAACGTGTCTAGGCTCAATGTGTTCACCGCAAAACATATATTTGTCCTCGTGTTTGTAAAATATAACAATGAACCAAATTTTCACATAAAATTGTACCAAACTGGTACACTTGCTCAACTGTAATTCAATCTACTCAATCATGTGTTGGTTCTATGTGCTTTCTGCAAAGCACTATCTGTCTCACTTCCTGAGAGTATGTCCTCTACTCTCTCTGCAACAGTTCCTTCTTGAATCGGGACTTTGCACCTGCAACTGCTCTTTCTGAAGCTTAGAATGATGAAATATCCCTGATCCCGTTGATCAAGATATTTGCTACTGATCTAATGTTCTGTCTCGCAGATCTGATACACTGGGGGTTTCTAGATGCGTTTCAGTTGTGTGTTTGAGATATTTATGGTTATTGCATGTGCATGTTGGTTATTGCATGTGTATGTTGCGTATTTATGGTTTAAACGGTATATAAAGGATGCATGCGGAAGTAAATAACATCAACTACCCAATAACATGTATTATGCGACTCAAGCATGGAAATACAATAACATACTGGAAATATAGAGTATAATCGTCAGCTAGATCTCATGGATCATCACTGGAATACAAGAAAATAGCATAAATATTCTCGTGATCAGAAGATGAAGGCATCTCTGATGCATGCATGGATAGATCGACAAAAATATGCGATTCCGGAGAGGTACAGTAACAACTAGCAGCTGGAAAAACCATCCGGAAGGATAGACCATCGGAATGAGATGGAAACTGCTCCAATAGAAATGCCATGGCCTCTAGACTGAAATGGATGAGTGACGGATGTCAGATCTGGTCTCTGAGGAATTGGATTTGGACCTCTGGGGTGTTTACGCACCTACTGGGACACTGGATGCGCCCCAAATGATTCCACCAATGAAATCTGCTGCTATAGGACTCAAAACGATCGTCTCGCCGAATGCGGAACTGGGTTGGAAGGGTTTCTCCAAATTTGCTCTGATGCTCCGTCTGCAACCTCAAATGTCCTACCGGAAGAGTTGCGCCCTAAATGGCTGGATAATGCACCTTGCAAGATTCCACCATCAGAATCTGATGGAAACTGGCTCAATATGAGCGCCCTGGCTGGATCTCAACTGGGTTGGAAGGAAACTGCAATTTGAGCTTGGACCTCGTGCAGCTCCACAAACCCTCAATCTAACTTGCGTCCTCACTGGCTAAGCTGCGCACTCTGCACTGGATACTCCTAAATAGCACGGTGAAATACCTGGATGGTATCTCCGATGGGCTAGGATGTGTCTCTCAACATCGAAATCGATCAATGGTGGTGGCTTCCTCCAAAAATCCACAAAACAGTAAAGTCAACTCTCTTCCTCCTCTGGGAACTCTCAACATCGAATCATAACAATGCATAATGAGGAATTAGGTCAAATTCCAGCCTTTATACCCTTCTTGATCTAATTCACCATTGACCTGACTTAAGCTAGGCGCTTTTCCTCCTTGGGTGAATAATTAATTAATTAAGTCCCCCTTTAGCACCTTTTCATTCTAATTCTTTGTTGACTTAGGCTTAAGTGACTTTTCCTAAGTTTTTGGCTTAATTCATCGTTTAGCCACCAAACCGCCCTTATTTCTCCATCTTGTTCCTTGTTTGTACCTGACTATAGTCTACAGGAACACATAGACTACTAAGTCAGTCCTTGTTGGCCTACTCTTGGGAACGGGACATCACAGTCCTCCCTTCCCGAGATTGCTTGTCCTCAAGCAACATCAATCCTCGGGGCTACAAAATATGCTCTCCCTCCCATGTGGCATCCTCCACTGGAAGATCCCTCCATCTAATCAAACACTCCTTGATGACCCTGTTCCTCAACCTGCGCTCTCTCTGCTCGAGCAACTCTTCTGGCACTAACTCCAACTGGCCCTCCTCATCTAAAGGTGGCAGCTCCTCTAAAGTGTTGATTTGTTGCCCCACTGCCTTTTTAAGGCAAGAAAAGTGAAAGACGTTATGAATCTTGCTACCCTTCGGTAGCTCTAGCTCGTATGCCACCTTACCTACTCTCTTGATGACTCTGTATGGCCCATAAAATCTCAGTTTCAATTTCCCTGATCCACTCCTCTTCAAGGAGGACTGTCGATATGGCTGTAACCATAGGAAAACCAAGTCCCCAACCTTGAAACTACGCTCGATCCTCTACCTGTCTACATAGATCTTTTGTTGATTCTGTGTTGCCTGTAAGTTTTTCTTTACTGCTCGTAGAATCCTTTGGCTCTCCTCCACCCAATCTTTGGCCACTGAGACCCTGCTATCCCCGAATACAGTATCCACAAAAGTGGGTGCATCGTATCCATACAATGCTCTAAATGGTGACATCCTGATATACATATGGTGTGTCATGTTGTAATAATACTCACCCATGTACAACCACCCCACCCATGTGCGCTACTGTCCTCCCACATAGTTCCTCAGATACCCCTCCATCCATTTGTTGACGATCTCTGTCTGGCCATCTGTCTGTGGGTGGTAGCTGATACTCATGGCTAGCTCTATGCCTGTCAACTGAAAAAGCTCCTGCCAAAATGCGTCGATGAAGCGCCCATCTCCATCACTGACTGTCTGCTTGGGTAGGCCATGCAATCTGAACACCTCTCTGAAAATAACTCCGCTACCTGTATGGATTTGTAGTCCATGGGTATGGCGAAGAAATGTGCAAATTTGGTTAGCCTGTCGACCACTACAAATATACAGTCCCTGCCTTGCACATGGGGGAGGCCTGTGATGAAATCCATAGAAATGCTCTCCCATTTCTGCTTTGGAATGGGTAGAGGTTGTAGTAACCCTGCTGGTGTGTCTGCTCTGACTTGTTTTTTTGACAAGTCGTGCACTCCCAGATGTGCTTTAGTACATCATCCTTGAGACCCTTCCACGAGAATCTCTCCCTGATCTGCCTGTAAGTTTTGAAATACCCTTGGTGCACTGCTGCAGGCGAATCATGACACACCCTCAGAATCTGGAACCAAGTAGATACGGTCTTTGTAGAAAATGACATTATCCAGTACCCAGTATCTATCATCGACCACATGCTCATCCATTACCTCTCAAGCAAACTTGTTTTTGGAATATTCCACCAACAAGTGTGCTTTCCAATCTGTGCAAATGTCCATCATCGAACACCCTGGTGGCCTCCTAGACAAGGCATCTGCCACGACCTTCCCTTTTCCCTTGAGATACTCGATGTCAAAATCAAAGGCTTGGATCTTCAATACCCACTTCTATTGGCTCTCACTGATGTCTTTCTGATCCAGGAAATACTTGAGACTGTTGTGATCAGTCTTCACTACAAATCTGATGCCCACCAGATACTGCCTGAATTTTCTTAAGGCGTGCATAATTGGTAGCATTTCCTTGTCGTAAATAGGGTAGAGTCGCTCTGAATTGCTGAGCTTCCTGCTCTCAAACACAATGGGATGGCCTCCCTGCATCAACACTGCTCAAATTCCCACCCCTGATTCGTCGCACTCCAAGACGAATGACTGCGAGAAGTCTGGAAGGGCTAGAACAGGGCATGTGCTCATAACCTCCTTCATCTTCTCAATTTTCCATTGTGATTCCTCTGTCCACTGAAAGGCAGCCTTCTTGGTCAAATCTGTGAGTGGTGCTCCTAACAACGAAAACCCCCTGACAAACCTCCTGTAATAACTACACAACCCAAAGAAGCTCCTTAACTCTGTCAAACTCTTGTGTGTTGGCCAATCCAAAATTGCCTTGATCTTCTCCTGATGTACCTGAACCCCTTGGGCAGTGATGATGTGGCCCAAGTAAAGCATCTTTGTCATCCCAAACTCATACTTGGACTCTTTGGCGTACAGTGACTGCACCTCCATGATGCTCAATACCTCCTCCAAGTGTCTGATATGCTCCTGCCATGTCTTGCTATAGACCAAAATGTCATCGAAGAAAACCAAAACTGATTTCCTCAACTGTCGCCTGAAAATGTGGTTCATGCAAGACTTGAATGTAGCTGGTGCATTGGTTAGCCTGAATGGCATAAACAGAAACTCAAAATGGCCAAAGTGGCACCGAAATGTCGTCTTCTCTATGTCCTTCTCTCTGATGCTGATATGAGGATATCCAGAGCATAGATCAATCTTCGAGAATAAAACCGCCCCATGCAACTCATCCATCAAGTCGTCAATGCGAGGGATAGGATACTGATTTTTGATGTTTTTCTTATTCAAAGACCGGTAGGCTATGCACATCCTCATGGTACCATCCTTCTTCAGGATTAAGACAACTGAAGAGGCGAATGGACTGCTACTAGGTTTGATGTGTCCCATTGCCAACAATTCCTTGATTGCTTTTTCTATCTCATCCTTGAACCTCTTAGGATGATGATAGGGGGGGGTGATCATAGGTTTTCCCTCCTCCTCCAACTCAATGGTGTGCTCAAATCCCCTGTCCGGCGGTCTCCCTAGTGGAATTGAACCAAACACATGTTGATGTCGTCCCAACAAGTTCTTGATCTCTGTCTGATACTGTTGTCGACCCTTGAAATCCTTATGCATAGTGATCAAGCACTCTGTGGAAAATGATGCCTCCCCATGCCTGAAGATCCTCTCCATCCTCTTGGCTGAGACTGTCCTAGGTGCCCCTGTCGACATGCCCCTTAGGACAACCCTCTTCCCATCACTGTCTCTGAATCCCAGCTCTAAGTTTTGGTAGTTGGTGGTGATTTTACCCAAGGTGATCAACCACTGAACTCCCAAAACTACATCTGTGTCTGATAGGTCAACCACATAAAATGTATCTCGCACGGTGTAGTTTCCCAACTCGATATCCAAGTTCAGAACTCTTTCTAGACACTCCACTGTATGGCCATCTGCTGCTGCGACATCAAATCCCTCAAACTCCTCTGTCTGAAGGGCCCGTCTCGATACCAATGAAGCATCGATGAAGTTGTGGGTGGCCCCACCATCTATCATGGTGATTGCCCCCTGAATAATACCTATGATCCGAAGGGTGTCATACCTGGGTACACCAGAGAGGGTCGCTATGACTCCGCTCAGGAGGTTGTGGAACAACCGGTGGGTGGGTCCCTGTCGGTGTCGATGGTCTATGGGGAGGCTGTTCCTCCGCTTGCTCTGGCTCCTCCTCTGAGATGGTGGATTCACTGTCTTGCTCCTCCTCCTCATTGTCCACATTGTCTGCGACCACCTCAATATAGTGAATCTCTCCCTTGCCCATGCATCTGTGGAATGGGACCCAAGGATCTCTGCAGTTGGAGCAAAGCTTCTTCCTCATAATCTCTCGCCTCGTCTCATCATCCAACTTCTCCTTACCCTTCCATTCCCTTTGTAATGGCTTCCAGTCCCGATCCTTCTGTGGTACGAAGGATTTGGAAAAGGGTTTAGCTTTTGTCACTGAATCTGCCAAATCTCTAGTGCGTAGAATGACATCTTGCAGGGTGTGAGGTCGATATGCCTTCACCCATCTTCTCGAGGGTTCTGTGAACCCTTCTATGAATAACATGATCAGTCGGGGCTCAGATATACCTGTCACTGCCACTGATACCCGATGAAACTTTGAGATGAATGCCTCTACTGTGCCAGTTTGTCTCAACTGGGCTAGATCTCTGAAATGTATCTCTGGATCCCTCCTGTCAAATCTGTCCATGAGTCTCTCTATGAACTCTCGGTAGGAGGTGATGCGACTGTGGCCCAATGTCACCAATACATGATACCACCACTCGTGTGCTTCATCCTCTAAGTGTAAGGTGGTGAAACTGATGGCCTCTGTCTCAGTCATCTGGTTGAGGTTGTAGTAGGTGTCAAGCTTCTGTACCCAAGCTCTGGCGATGCATTTGGAAGATCCGTCGAAAGAAGGTATGGTGAGTTTACCAACTTTCCGGATGAAATCAATGTTATGCCCATGCTACTGCTGCGGCTAAAACCCTCCTCTTTGTGGATCTCTGGAGCGGTTCCTGAGTCTGAGCCCACAATACTCGACTAGGGTCATATCCTGATGGAAGTCACAGCCCAATTCTACATACTCTCTCCGATACTCTGCAATGTCCTCTACATGAGTGGGGGGTCTTCGTACTATCAGTATCTGTGCTCCTACCGGGGGTGCCCTCTGGAAACTGGGAAACAACGGACGTGGAATCCTACTCGCAGAGGTGTATGTGCGAGTGGGTGACTGGGGTCTACTGCCTACCCCTGAGTTCCCCTGTTGTACATGTGGGGCTTGTGTGCCCGGGATGTCCACCATAGCCAATCTATCAGCTACCTGAGCCAAGTACTGAGACATGGTCCGCTGACTAGCTAAATATCATTGATAACCTGCATGAAGGATGCATCTGGATCCATGGGGGCCTTACCACTGCCCTATGTTCGCTCATATCTGTCACCTAGCCTCCTCTCTGCCTCGCGCTCTGCTCTTCTCTCTGCTTCTCTGTGTGCCTCTTCCTTTTCCTTTGAATTGGGAGGGAAAGGAGGAAAGTTAGGCCTAGCCCTTCTTTCCTTTCGCCTATTATAAGTGACATATTCGTCACCTACGTGCTCACAACCATCTGGGTCTTCTGTTGCACTCATAGTCTTTAGTTACAGGCTAGCATGACTAAAGCTTTGATACCACTAAAATATCCCTGATCCCGCTGATCAAGATATTTGCTACTGATCTAATGTTCTGTCTCATAGATCTGATACACTAGGGGTTTATGGATGCGTTTCAGTTATGTGTTTGAGATATTTATGGTTATTGCATGTCCATGTTGCGTATTTATGGTTTAAACAGTATATAAAGGATGCATGCGGAAGTAAAGAACATCAACTTCCCAATAACATGTATTATGCGACTCAAGCATGGAAATACAATAACATACTGGAAAGATAGAGTATAATCGTCAGCTAGATCTCATGGATCGCCACTAGAATACAAGAAAATAGCATAAAAATACATGTGATCAGAAGATGAAGGAAAATTTGATGCATGCACGAATAGATCGACAAAAATATGTGATTCTGGAGAGGTACAGTAACAACTACCAGCTGGAAAACTCGTCCAGAAGGATAGACCGTTAGAATGAGCTGGAAACTTCTCCAATAGAAGCGCCCTGGCCTCTAGAATGAAATGGATGAGTGTCGGATGTCAGATCTGGTCTCTGAGGCACTGGATCTGGACCCCTGGGGGGTTTGTGCACCTTCTGGGACACTGGATGCGCCCCACATGATTCCACCAATGGAATCTACTACTATAGGACTCAAAACAATTGTCTCGCTAAATGTGGAACTAGGTCGAAAGGGTTTCCCCAGATCTGCCCTGATGCTCCGTCTGCAACCTCAAATGTCCTACCAGAAGAGTTGCGCCGTAAATGGCTGGATGATGCGCCCTGCAAGATTCCACCATCAGAATCCGATGGAAACCGACTCAATCTGAGCGCCCTGGCTAGATCTCAACTGGGTCAGAAGGAAACTGCAATTTGAGCTCGAACGTCGTGCAGTTCCACAAACCCTCAATCTAACTTGTGCCCTCACTGGTTGAGCTGCACACTCTGCACTGGATACTCCTGAATAGCACAGTGAAATACCTGGATGGTATCTACGATGGGGTAGGGTGTGTCTCTCAACACCGAAACCGGTCAATGGTGGTGGTTTCCTCCAAAACTCCACAAAACAGTAAAGTCGACTCTCTTCCTCCTCTGGGAACTCTCAACATCAAATCATAACAATGCATAATGAGGAATTAGGTCAAATTCCAGCCTTGATACCCTTCCTGATCTAATTTACCATTGACCTCACTTAAGCTAGGCGCTTTTCCTCCTTAGGTGAATAATTAATTAATTAAGTCCCCCTTTAGCACCTTTTCATTCTAATTCTTCGTTGACTTAGGCTTAAGTGACTTTTCCTAAGTTTTTGGCTTAATTCATCGTTTAGCCACCAAAACACCCTTATTTCTCCATCTTGTTCCCTATTTATGTCTGACTATAGTCTACGGGAACACATAGACTACTAAGTCACTCCCTGCTGGCCTACTCTTGGGAACGAGACATCACAAATGACTGCTCCATTCTCATTGTAGTTGTTGAACTCTGAGAGTAGCTCCTCTATTCTATCATGGCAACAACTTCATCTGAAACTTAGAGTGGCTCAATAACTGACACTTAGGGTAGCTTATCCTCTTTCTTTAGAGGTAATTCAATCTTCTATTGTAGTCATGTCTCCATGGCCTGACTCATGTACTGCACCAACTGGCACTGGAGATAACTCAATCTCAAATACATGGATTGTCATACCCGCTCCCTCTGAATCTCATACTATGTTGACTTCTTTTAATGAATCATGTTTGTTCTACATATACTTCTTCTGATTACTGGAGCAAGTGTCTCGTCATAGTCTTCTCCCTCTTGCTGGGAGAATCCTCTGGACACAAATCATACTTTGTATATCTCTATGAATGGTCCTGGGGAGGGTGCTCCTCCTTACTGGATCATGAGGGATGACTCCCTCTGAACTCTAGCTCCTTCTGAGCTAGTACTTGGTGGGGCCGCCTGCCTCACCATTGGTGGAGGCCATCTGCTCCTCATGATATGGCTTGTCAATGCTATATGGCTTTGCACCTTGCAAAGTGTCATGGGGCCATACTGGTCTCTTCTTGGTTATTGCAACGATTCTGGGTAGGCCCTTCTGGCTCTACTAACTCTTCTCGATGATCTGAAGAGTGATCAATTGTACTGGAGGAATTTGTTCTTTCATCTTTGGAACTTTCTGCTCTTCATGATCTGTCTCCATATGAGATGTTTTTCATCTAGCAAAAGTAACGTCTTCTTCTTCTTCTTTGATACATGGATGTATACGGTCATGTATACAACTTGGATAGTTTTCTCCATGTCTCATCTAATATGTCACCTCCTGAAACCGTCACTATAGCTCCCTCAGGGTTATCACTTGTGACCTTCCCGGAACAAGAACAACAAGGGAGAAACAAAAGACAAGAATAATACTCTTTATAATAATAATTAAAAACAATAGCGAGAACAATCGTCATAGTAGCTCCTTCAAATCTATCACTTGTGACCTGCGTGAAACAAGGGTCAAAAGTAAGAAGTACAATAATAAGAAATGAGAGAAACACTCTTCTAGTGGTGTGATCAATCATTCCTCCATGGTAACCTGGAAACAAAACAAGAAGTTTCTCCTAGACGAGATGTTAGGTATATGTAGTAAATGATTACAATAAGCATTTATCTCAATAGCGCTCACATGCTATTGAATTTTCACTATGCTAGGCTCAAGCATGAGGTTTATTTCATTTTAACATTTACTTGAACCATAAACAAATGCAGCTACACCATAGACAAGTGTTGCAATAACCAATATCACAAGAAGAAATACCATGCACAAGAACACAATAAATATTTTGGGAAACCCTTATACTCAAGGGATGAAAACCCAACAATCCTTTGCTATATTCTCAAGAGAAGATCCCCCAACCATAAAATCCTAATGCACACAAGAGGGTGCTCTACAACCTTGAAACTTGCGCCCAAGAGAGGTGTGCACTTCAGCCCTTAAAGTGTACTTGCTGAAATTTCTAAATGACAAGTGACAAGTGTGTGTGTGTTTTTCCTCAATGAGGAAATCACCTCTATTTATACTAGACTGGACACAACAAAATGTGTATCTATTGGCACAACAAGGTCGACCTCAATAACTCATAAAATAATTAACTATAACAATGAACATTAATTATCTTACACATATGGTAGGGTCGACTTGTACCCTTTACATCACAATTAGGGTTACAAGCAAATATTACACTTAGACAATATAACAAGGGATCCACACGTCCACTAGTGCTCAGCCACTAGGGACACGTCCACCTGTGCTTAGCCACAGGGACGCCATACTCAACAGAATCATTTGGAGTACCACATTGTCTCTACTCTCTACATAGAGGAGAATGATACACCCATCACATGGACACACCCAACCACTCGGGGACAACTCAACTCTCACAGAGGAGAACGATGCCCCAACCACTAGGGGACAACTAAACTCACACACAGAGGAGAACGATGCCCCATCACATGGGTATGACCAACACTAGGCTCCCTCTCATGTCAACTCAACTCAGTCATAGAGGAGAACGTATCCTGGAGGATGTCTCACGACACTGCAATCATCAACACTCCCTCTCAGTGAGGGAGGCATTCTCCACTAGGCCAAGCCTCTCATGGAAGTACTCGAATTTTGTCATGGCAAGTGGTTTGGTGAAGATATCTGCAATCTGCTCATGTGTAGGAAGCTACTGCACGTGTACTGCTTTCCTCTGCACCATGTCTCTGATATAATGATATTTTATCTCAATGTTATTCTATTTATCATGAAACACATGATTCTCAGAGAACTTCACACAACTCTCGTTATCACAATGAATAATGGTAGAATCCATCTCATGAACAAATAAATCTGTCAGGAGCTTGCAAAGCCACACTGCTTTGCAGACTGCCACACTTAACGCTATATGCTTTGCTTCTGCAGTACTCAAAGCCACATAGCTCTGTTTCCAGCTGCACCAGGAAACCATGGTGCTCGCTGCCCAATCTGCATCGACATATCCCTGCAATCTCATGTCTACACTGGAGGCATATCTGAGGCCATATCCAACTGTGCCTCATAGCTATCTCAATACATGCTTCGCTGCTATCCAGTGAGTCTGTCTCGGCTAACTCATGAACTGACTCAGTACATTCATTGCATAGCATATATCAGGTCTGGTGTTAACCAGATACATCAATGATCCAATCAAATGTAGGTATAGATGTGGATCAATATCGCCTGAATTAGTAGAAGCCTCATTCATTTACTTCAAATCCATCACCATCGGTGTAGGCATGGATTTGCAGTCTGTCATACTGAACTTATTGAATATCTCCACTATATATTTTCCTTGAATCAGGAAAATCTCATCAGTCCTCTGCCATACTTCTAGTCCCAAGAAGTAGTGCATCATACCCAGATCCTTCATCTGAAATTCAGAAGTCAATGCACACTTGCATTCAACAATAAGTCTTTCTGACCCGATGAGGAATAAATCATCCACATACAGGACCAAGATCAAGCACTCCTCACCAACAATATTATAATATAGGTTTGGATCAACAACACTCTTATTGAAGCCCAAACTCATCAGGAATCCATCCATCTTCTCGTACCAAGCACGAGGTGCCTGCTTTAGTCCATACATGGCTTTCTTCAATCTGCACACATGATATTTCTCATCATGTATCACGAATCCCTTTGGCTGCTCGATGTAAACTTCTTCCTCAATCTCACCATTGAGAAAGGTTGTCTTTACATCCATCTGATGTAGTTTCCATCCCATAGATGCAGCTAGTGAAATGATAGTATGGATGGAAGTGTATCGGGCTACAGGAGGAAATGTCTCCTCATAGTCCATTCCCTCCACCTATGAGAATCCTTTGGCTACAAATATCGCTTTATATTTCTCGACACTTCCATCGGCTGCATGCTTGATCTTATAAATCCACTTGGAAGTCACTACAGACTTCCCTTCTGGTCTCGGAACAATATCCCACACATCATTCTTCAAGATGGACTGATACTCTTATGCCATGGCATCTTGCCATACTTGCTGAACTGCTGCTTCTCCATGAAAAGAAGGCTCAATATCAATGATGTGGCTCATGGTTGAAAAACAACTCGAAAATCTTCTTGGTTTCTTGCTCTCTCGGAATGTGCCTTGAGGATCTGCATGTCCCTCTTCCTCCTGTAGAGTTTGTCGAGCCCAGGAAAGCCTTTTATGGTCTACTGCAATGTCTCTGGGGACATCAATTGGAGCAACTGGAACAACTGGATTGACTTGAACAATGGTTGTCTCCCTCTGAACTGATGAAGGGGGAGAAGGTACTGTCTCTCTATCAATCTCCATCTGAGATTCTATGGATCTTCGAAAGGCTATCTCTTCCTCAAAGATGAATCTCTGCTCACCTCAATCTGTCTCTGACTAGGGATGTAGATTCGGTATGCCTTCGAAGATTCACTGTATCCCACAAATGTACCCTTTCTACCTTAAGGGTCTAGCTTGGACCTCTTCTCCTTGGGTACATGAAAATATACTGGACACCCAAATATCTTGAAGTGTCCAACCTCAGGCTTCACTCCGGTGAAGGTTTGTTCGGGAGTCATGTTCTTCAAATTTGGTGAGGACTCATGTTTTGAACATATATTGTAGTCATGGATGCTTCTGCCCACATAATCATAGGTAGACTCTGATCATGTATCATTGCTTTGGTTGCCTCAATGATGGTCCTGTTCTTCCTCTCTACAACCCCATTTTGTTGAGGGTTAAAAGGAACTGTGTACTCCCTCTTGATCCCTGCCTCAATACATAAATCACTAAAATCCCTGGATGTGTACTTTTGTCCATTATCTGATCTTAGCACCTTGATCTTCCTTCTGGTCAGGTTCTCAACTTGAGCTTTGAATTCTTGAAATCTTGCAAGGAATCCATCCTTGGTCTTCAAGAAATAAATCCATGTCTTTCGAGAGTGATCATCTATGAAGAGCACATAGTACAAATATCTGTTCAAGGAGGCAACAGTCATTGGTCCACACACATCTGAATGTATCAAGTCCAAGATTCCCTTGGATCTGCTGTCATTGCTCAAGAAGGACCCCTTGACATTCTTGCCAAGAGCACAACCTCTGTAAACACCTTTATGCTGAAATTGTATCTCTGGAAGTCTTGTTACCATTTTCTCTAGAGCTGGAAGGCCTCTATAATGAATGTGAGCAAGTCTCCTATGCCATAGCTCACTCAAGCTGATAGTATCATGGAACAGGGCCTGGACTGGTTGAACAATCAAACTGTATAAGCTATTTTCTTGAACACCAATTATTCAGGCATAATTTATAGGTGATTCCTTGTGCCATGCAAGAACTTTTCCTTCAGAAAAGGTAATCTTGTAGCCTTTATCTTCTAAGGCAGAAATGGAGATAAGGTTCCTTTTCATCCCAGGTACATATAATACCTCACTCAACTGAAGAGGTATGTCATAATCTAGTTGAAATGTAGAAGTTCCAACCCATTTCACATTATATCTGGCATTGTCTCCAAGTACAACATGTAGATTGGTATCTTTCTAAACAAGATCTGTCAGATGATCTCTATATCCGG
Source organism: Picea engelmannii (assembly GCA_009831015.1). Lineage (NCBI taxonomy): Eukaryota > Viridiplantae > Streptophyta > Pinopsida > Pinales > Pinaceae > Picea > Picea engelmannii. The sequence continues at coordinate 397,560 of ML782724.1, forward strand.
TCATTTTCCTAGAGGCACCACTGTCAATTAACCAAATATCATTATCAGTAGGAATCGTACCTGAGAGTGCTGAAATGAATAATAAGGCTTCTTCTTTGATGTCTTCATCTCTCTGAAGTCTCGACTTCCAGGAACTGAAGTTGCTTGATCCATCAAGCTTATCTTCCACCATAGTTTTGTTCATCATATTTTCAGATTCTTCACAAACCCTTACCAACTGGGCTAGGAAACCTAACGGCTAGGCTAGCCTAGTAATCTTAGGTTTCGTTGGGCTTATAACTGCCAACAATAAGCCTTGAAAGTTAGAAGAACACTGGTGAGCTGAAAAGCTCCTTCAATGAGCTGCAGAAACCCTGACACTGAAATTTTTGTAGAAAATTGCGAAACCCTAGAAACCCTAGGGCCAAAAATACAAAATGCTTGGAAATGCAATCTGAAGGTTGCTAGAGGTGCGCTGAAGGAGGCCATACACTCCTATGCAATTTTTAGCCTCAACGCTCAAGTATAAAGTGCTGAAATAGCCAAACAAGAGAGGGTCATACCTTTTTTTGGAAACCCTAGGAGGGTCGTATGGTTCTGCAGAAGAGAGAGGATGATTTGCTTGAAGTTTGTGCAATGGCTTCTTCAAGACCTATGCTCTGAAAACATGTTGAATTTTCACTATGCTAGGCTCAAGCATGATGTTTATTTCATTTTAGCATTTACTTGAACCATAAACAAATGCAGCTACATGATACACAAGTGTTGCAATAACCAAGATCACAAGAAGAAATACCATGCACAAGAACACAAGAAATATCCTGTGAAACCCTTCAACTCAAGGGAAGAAAACCCAACAATCCTTTGTTATATTCTCAAGAGAAGATCCCCCAACCATAAAACCCTAATGCACACAAGAGGGTGCTCTAACACCCTGAAACTTGTGCCCAAGAGAGGTGCACACTTCAGCCTTTAAAGTGTACTTGCTGAAATTTCTAAATGACAAGTGACAAGTGTGTGTGTGTGTGTGTGTTTCCTCAATGGGGAAATCACCTCTATTTATACTAGACTGGACACAACGAAAGGTGTGTCTGTTGGCACAACATGGCTGACCTCAATAACTCATAAAATAATTAATTATAACAATAAACATTAATTATCTTACACATATGGTGGGGCCGACTTGTACCTTTTACATCACAATTAGGGTTACAAGAAAATCTTACACTTAGACAATATAGCAAGGGATCCACACATCCAATAGTGCTCAACCACTAGGGACACGTCCACTTGTGCTCAGCCACAAGGACGTCATACTCGACAAAATCATTTGGAGTACTACATCGTCTCACCTTTCTACACAGAGGGGAACGATACACCCATCACATGGGCACACCCAACCACTGGGGGACGAGTCAACTCTCACAGAGGAGAACAATGCCCCAACCATTGGGGGACGACTAAACTCACACACAGAGGAGAACGATGCCCCATCATGTGGGTATGCCCAACACTGGGCTCCCTCTCAGGTTGACTCAACTCAGTCACAGAGGAGAACGTATCCTGGAGGATGTCTCACGACGCTGCAATCATCAACACTCCCTCTCAGCGAGGGAGGCATTCTCCACCAGGTCAAGTCTCTCATGAAAGTACTCGAACTTCGTCCTAGCAAGCGGTTTGGTGAATATATCTGCAATATGTTCATGTGTAGGAAGCTACTGCACGTGTACTGCTTTCCTCTGCACCGTGTCTCTGATATAATGATATTTTATCTCAATTTGTTTCAATTTATCGTGAAACACATGATTCTCAAAGAGCTTCACACAACTCTGGTTATCACAATGAATAATGGTAGAATTCATCTCATGATCAAATAAATTTGTCAAGAGCTTGCAAAGCCACACTGCTTCGCGGACTTCCACACTCAATGCTATATACTCCGCTTCTAACTCAAACCCACAGAGCTGTGTTTCCTGCTGCACCAGGAAACCATGGCATACCCCAAGGTAAAACAACATCTGGATGTGCTCTTTCATTCCACTGCGCTCCCTTCCCAATCAACATCTGCATATCCCTGCAATCTCATGTCTACACTAGAGGCATATCTCAGGCCATATCCAACTGTGCCTTGTAGATATCTAAATACATGCTTCGTTGCTATCTAGTGAGTCTTTCTCGATTGACTCATGAACTGACTCAATAAATTCTTTGCATAGCATATATCAGGTCTGGTGTTAAGAAGATACATCAATGATCCAATCAACTGTCAGTATAGATGTGGATCAATCTTGCCTGAATCAGTAGAATCCTTGTCCATTTTCTTCAAATCCATCACCATTGTTGTAGGCATGGATTTGCAGTCTGTCATACTGAACTTCTTTAATATCTCCACTGTATATTTTCCTTGACTCAGGAAAATCTCATTAGTCCTCTACCATACTTCTAGTCCCAAGAAGTAGCGCATCATACCCAAATCCTTCATCTCGAATTCAGAAGTCAATGCATGCTTGCATTCAACAATAAGACTTTCTGAACCGGTGAGGAATAAATCATCCACATATAGGGCCAATATCAGACACTTGTCACCAACAATATTATAATATAGGTTTGGATCAACAACACTCTTGTTGAAGCCCAAACTCATGAGGAATCCATCCATCTTCTCGTACCAAGCACGAGGTCCCTGCATTAGTCCATACAGGGCTTTCTTCAATCTACACACATGAGATTTCTCGTCATGTATCACGAATCCCTCTGGCTGCTCGATTTTAACTTCTTCCTCAATATCACCATTGAGAAAGGTTGTCTTTACATCCATCTGGTGTAGTTTCCATCCCATAGATGCAACTAGTGCAATGATAGTACGGATGGAAGTGTCTCGGGCTACAGGAGAAAATGTCTCCTCATAGTCAATTCCCTCCACCTGTGAGAATCCTTTGGCTACAAATCTCGCTTTGTATTTCTCGACACTTCCATCAGTTGCATGCTTGATCTTATAGATCCACTTGGAAGTCACTACAGGCTTCCCTTCTGGTCTCGGAATAATATCCCACACATCATTCTTCAAGATGGATTGATACTCTTTTGCCATGGCATCTTGCCATACTTGCTGATCTGTTGCTTCTCCATGACAAGAAGGCTCAGTATCAATGATGTGGCTCATGGCTGAAAAATAGCTTGAAAATCTCTTTAGTTTCTTGCTCTCTCGAAATGTGCCTTGATGAGTGGCATGTCCCTCTGCATGTCTCTGGGGACATCAACTGGAGCAACTAGATCAACTAGAATAACTAGATCAAATGGAACAATAGTTGTCTCCCTCTGAATTTCTTAAGGGGGAGAAGGTATTGTCTCGCTGTCAATCTCTATATGAGATTCTCTAGATCTTCGAAAGGCTATCTCTTCCTCAAAGATGACATCTCTGCTCACCTCAATCTGTCTCTGACTAGGGATCTAGATCCGATATGCCTTCGAAGATTCACTGTATCCCACAAATGTACCCTTTCTACCTTAAGGGTCTAGCTTGGACCTCTTCTCCTTGGGCACATGAAAATATATTGGACACCCAAATATCCTGAAGTGTCCAACCTCAAGCTTCACTCCGGTGAAAGATTCTTCGGGAGTCATGTTCTTCAAAATCTGGTGAGGACTCTTGTTCTGAACATATACTGCGGTCATGGATGCTTCTGCCCACAAAATCATAGGTAGACTCTGATCATGTATCATTGCTTTGGTTGGCTCAATGATGGTTCTGTTCTTCCTCTCTGCAACCCCATTTTGCTTAGGGTTATAAGGAACTGTGTACTCCCTCTTGATCCTTGCCTCAATACAGAAATCATCGAAATCCCTAGATGTGTATTCTCCTCCATTATCTAATCTTAGCACTTTGATCTTCCTTCTGGTCAAGTTCTCAACCTGATCTTTGAATTCTTGAAATATCGCAAGGACTCCATCCTTGGTCTTCAAGAAATAAATCCATGTATTCCGAGAGTGATCATCTATGAAGAGCACATAGTACAAATATTCGTTCAAGGAGGCACCAGTCATTGGTCCACACACATTTGAATGTATCAAGTCCAAGATTCCCTTGGATCTGCTGTCACTGCTCAAGAAGGACCCCTTGACATTCTTGCCAAGAGCACAACCTCTACAAACACCTTTATGTTGAACTTGTATCTCTGGAAGGTATGTTACCATTTTCCCTAGAGCTGGAAGGTCTCTATAATGAATGTGAGCAAGTCTCCTATGCCATAGCTCACTCAAGCTGATAGTATCATGTAACAGGGCCTGGACTGGTCGAACAATCAACCTGTATAAGCTATTTTCTCGAACACCAACTACTCGGGCATATTTATATGTGAGTCCTTGTGCCATGCAAGAAATTTTCCTTCAGAAAAGGTAACCTTGTAGCCTTTGTCTTCTAAGGCAGAAATGGAGACAAGGTTCCTTTTCATCCTAGGTACATATAATACCTCCCTCAACTGAAGAGGTATGTCAGAATTTAGTTGGAATGTAGAAGTTCCAACCCCTTTCACATTATATCTAGCATTGTCTCCAATTACAACATGTATATTGGTCTCTTTCTCAACAAGATCTATCAGATGATCTCTATATCCAGTCATGTGCCTAGAGGCACCATTGTCAATTAACCAAATATCATTATCAGTAGGAACCGTACTTGAGAGTGTTGAAATGAATAAGAAGGCTTCTTCTTTGATGTCTTCATCTCTCTGAAGTCTTGACTTCCGAAACTGAAGCTACTTGATCCATCAAGCTTATCTTCCACCATAGTTTTGTTCATCATATTTTCAAATTCTTCACAAACCCTTACCAACTGGGCTAGGAAACCTAATGGCTAGGCTAGGCTAGAAATCTTAGGTTTCATTGGGCTTATGACTACCAAAAATAAGCCTTGAAAGTTAGAAGAAAAATGGTGAGCTGAAAGCTCCTTCAATGAGCTGCAAAAACCCTAAAACTGAAATTTCTGCATAAAATTGTGAAACCCTAGAAACCCTAGGGCCAAAAATCCAAAATTCTCGGAAATGCAATTTGAAGGTTGTTGGAGGTGCATTGAAGGAGGCCGTACACTCCTATGTGATTTTTATCCCCAATGCTCAAGTATAAAGTGCTAAAATAGCCAAACAAGAGAGCGGCGTACCTTTTTTTGGAAACCCTAGGAGGGCCATACGGTTCTACAGAAGAGAGAGGACGACTTGCTTGAATCTTGTGCAATGGCTTCTTCAAGACCTATGATCTGAAAACATGTTGAATTTTCACTATGCTAGGCTCAAGCATGAGGTTTATTTCATTTTAGCATTTATTTTAACCATAAGCAAATGCAACTACACCATACACAAGTGCTGCAATAACCAAGATCACAAGAAGAAATACCATGCACAAGAACACAAGAAATATCTTGGGAAACCCTTCTACTCAAGGGAAGAAAACCTAGAAATCCTTTGCTATATTCTCAAGAGAAGATCCCCCAACCCTAAAACCCTAATGTACACAAGAGGGTGCTCTACAACCTTGAAACTTGTGCCCAAGAGAGGTGTGCACTTCAACTCTTAAAGTGTACTTGCTGAAATTTCTAAATGACAAGTGACAAGTGTGTGTGTGTATTTGCTCAATGGTTAAATCACCTCTATTTATACTAGATTGGAACAATAAACATTAATTATCTTACACATATGGTGGGGCCGACTTGTACCCTTTACATCACAATTAGGGTTACAAGCAAATCTTACACTTAGACAATATAGCAAGGGATCCACACGTCCAATAGTTCTCAACCACTAGGGACATGTCCACCTGTGCTCAGCCACAAGGACGACATACTCGACAAAATCATTTGGAGTATCGCATCGTCTCACCTTTCTACACAGAGGAGAACGATACACCCATCACATGGGCACACCCAACCACTGGGGGACGAGTCAACTCTCACAGAGGAGAACAATGCCCCAACCACTGGGGGATGACTAAAATCACACACATAGGAGAATGATGCCCCATCACGTGGGTATGCCCAACACTGGGCTCTCTCTCAGGTTGACTCAACTCAGTCACAGAGGAGAACGTATTCTGGAGGATGTCTCACGACACTGCAATCATCAACACATGCTACCAAGTATTCAATAATAAAACTTTTCAAAGATTGCTATCACAACTATAGTGTTTACTTGTAATGTGGCAATTATCAAACTTGATATGTGCAAATTTGAATCTTATCAACTTAATCAATCAAACCTGGAACCTCGAGTCTTGTCCTCAAGAATGAGTGTTGTTTCTTTTCTTCTGAGTCTCCTTCACTCAGGATGACAAGTATTCTCTTCAACCTGTCCTTTGTACTAAGATAATATGCTTTCTTGAAAGAAATCCGAGTTCAAGAATAAACTCTATAATCTCAACCTTAATCAATCTAAAACTGACTTTAATTTTGACCAATGTTTAGTATGATAGTCATAACTTCAACAGATCAAAATACAACCTAGATGTTCATAAGATCACAATAATGCCATAACAAATAGACGCACATCAAAATAATCAAACCTGGGGTGCATTGTTTCTCTGAATATGCTGGATCTGAGGTCCTTTTGTATCTACGATTGTTGTTTGGATAAACGATCCCTTCTCCTCCAAATACCCTTAAGATAATGATATAGTTTAAATATATGTAAGTACATACATTTGACAGTCTCGACAAGTAGTGGCACCATCCGACAACAACGAAAAGAAATATCGAACCTTTAAAACTTCAAAGGTGCTTCAACTTGTAATTTAAAGGTAGTTGGAGATTTTCTAGGGTAAGGCACACTAGGACAATCAAAAATCAGTCCCAACACTTCACAGTGCACACAGACTTTCACTACAACTGATGTTGGTACTGCAATTGGTGTTGCAACTGGCATGAAGGAACTCATAGGAAAGAACTAGCATTGCAACTGATACTGCAAGTGCAACTTAGGGTTTTATGAGGAATCCCTAATTTCTCAAACTTCAAATTTTGGAATTCTGATCTAGGGACTAGATGCGCCCTCCTAGGGTGAGTTCCTAGGTTTGGTTACTTTCTCAACCATCCTCCTTACACAGGGAAAACGTCACCCTTAGGGTTTACGCAGAAACCCTAATTCTGCAGCAGCTGCAACACTGAAAATTGAACTTTGGAGAGGGTGCGTTGAGGCTAGCCACTTCTTTATAAACTGTGAGTTGGTCTCTTTCAAGCCTGCTATGATATCATGTTGATATTTTACTTGTACAACTAGCAGTTACGGTTCTTCTTTATTATAACAATGATTTAGTACATTAGCTGCATATATAAGATCACTAAAAGAGAGGCATTCACAGAAACAAGAGAGAGACACAAAGATTAACCTAGGAAACCCTCTAGGGGGAGAAAACCTAGTAAACTTCCTCAATATAGATTAACCAACCAAGAACAATGCTTCTCTCTCTCAAGAGAGAACTAACAAAGCATAAGATCCTCCTCTACTCCTTCACTAAGAAGAGTAGCACACCACTTAACCAAGAGATACCAAGAGATATATCAAAAACCCTCCTTGACATCACACCTAGCTGTAGTAGCTTCTCCTGCAAGACTTGCACACTTTTTCTCTTATTGCAGAGCTTATGAGTGAGTGTGTAAGTGAGGCACTAGCCTCCCCTATAAATAGTAGTATGGCCTCCTTAAATTAGGTCTGGGCCAACCTGCCAATTTACCCTCTTAAATTACATTTAATTGTCAAGGCACAATAGGGCTGAATTTTACAAAGGTACAATAGGGTTGTCTTAATAAATATAATATAATAACATTCTTTAGGGTTTGTCTTGGTCAAATACAATAAGGATATCTTCCGAAGCTACTCAATCTTCAACAACATCAACATCACTTTTTTGAAAACCCAAGCCCTTTAGAAAGCCATCAATTCTTTCATACCATACCCTGGGAGTTTGTTTAAGGCCATACAACGCTTTTCTTAGTTTACATACATGACAGTCCCTGCTATGCATTACAAACCCTTCAGGTTGTTCCACAAAGACTTCATGTTCTATTTTACCATTTAGAAACGTTGTCTTTACATCTATCTGATGTAATTTCCAACCAAGTATAGAAGCCAAATAAATGATAGTACGAATGGAAGTATACCTGGCTACTAGGACAAATATCTCATCATAGTCTATACCTTCTTTCTGTGAAAAACCTCTCGCAACAAATCTGGCCTTATTCTTTTGTTTGGGTACAATTTCCCAAACATTGTTCTTCATGATAGACCTGTATTCTTCTAGCATATCATCTTTCCATACCTGTAACCTATTAGCTTCTTCAAATAAGGTAGGCTCAGAATCACTAATGTTGCTTACCAAAGCAACATAGCCACCAAACCTGTGTGGCCTTTTTATTTCCCTGAAGGTCCCTTTAGGGGCTGCAATATTTTTTTCTTCTTACATTGTTTCTTTGAACCAGGCTAGTTTTCTCTTGGTAGGTGGTTCTTCAAGAGACCTTTCCAAAGTCTCAACAGGATCTAAAGCCTCATCACTTGGACCTTCATGAAATTCCTCCCTATGACTGTCTGAATTAGAATTCTCAGATGAAGGAGTGCCTGAAAAAACTGTCTTGTCACTATATATAATCCACCCCTTCGAACCTTAATAGGCTTGGTTGAATTCAACTGGCTACCCTTGGACCATAATAGTGCTTTTGTCTCCATAAAGGTTACCCAATAACCCTTGTCCTCAAGAGTTGCAGCTGATAGAATATTTTTCCTCAGTCCAGGCACATATAAGACTTCATCAATGTGAAGTATAGATCCAGATTCTAGCTGGAAGGAGATGGAACCCAATCCTACAATCATGTAGCTTCTGTCATCCCCAAGCTCCACTTGATCTGAGAAATTCCTCTTCCTAAAGTTAGAGAGGATATTCTTATAACCAGTCATATGTTTTGATGCTCCACTGTCAACTAGCCAAGTGTAAGTCCTGTAATCACTGTACTAGATAATGTTGATACCAGGTAATATTCTTTCTTCTTCTCCTTTTCACTAGGAGACCCCTTTTGTCTCTTCTTTGATTCTTCATCTTCAGCAGTGGAAGCATGATGCTTCCCTTTTTTCTTGGGCCAACAATCCTTTTCAAAATGTCCCATTTTGTTGCAATTATAACACTTTACTCTAGAAATATCAAAGCCCTTATCTTTAAACGCTTCCTTGGTGTTTTCTTTTTTCTGGGAATTCTTATGGAAGGTAGATTTTCTTCTTCCCTTGAATTTGGCGGCCAATGCAATGTGATCTTCCTTGGGAGGCTCATTCTTAGTAGCCATGCGACTTTCTTCATGCAGACAGTCATGTCACAACCTCTCAAAGGTAGGATGGATCTCCCTACCACTTACGATGGATAGAAAGGTTTCCCAAGATGAAGGGAGCCCATCAAAAATAGCCTACACCAGCTCATCATAATCCACTGTAACACCTGTAACCAGTAACTGATCTCGAATATGTGCTATCCTTGAATAGAGAGAGGAAACTGATTCTCCCTTCTACATCTTCAGATATTTAAGTTTGTTCTTTAGGGTCCTCTTTTGGCTAGGAGCCTTCTTCTCATAAAGATTTATCAAAGTGTCCATACATTCATTGGCTGTCATGAGGAAGGTCATCACAGGCATAATACTGTCTTTGACTGAGTCAAAGATAATATGCTTTGCCTTGGCCTGATTCCTTCGGAAGGTTGCTCTTCCTGCATTAGATGTTGGCTCCTCTACCACAAAAGTCGCATACTGATCCAATTCATGTTCTTGTAAAATATTCATGACCTTGAGCTTCCAAACATTAAAGTTTGAAGCTCCGTCTAGTCTGTCCTTGACCTTGACTGAGATAGAAGAGGATGTTATTTTTATGGATCTGATTTACGCTGGACTAGATCAAGCTCTTCTATTGGATCTGTGTAGGCTCAAATTCTGCAACAACGAGCTGCTTACACCCAAAGCACTGATACCATGTTAAATTTTGAGCTTGATTTATATGAAGATGAAATTTTAGCTTCATTTTCAACACTTTAGAAATTTCAATCCACAATACTAAATAAACTGAATAAGAGCAACATAAAAAAGAATGATCATACAGGGACACAAAGTTTTACTTTGGGGAAACCCAATGAGGGAGAAATCCCCAGCAAAAAATCTTCCTCTTTATTAATGAATAAACTTGCAGGTACAAAAAAAAACCCCAATGGGGTGCTACAATACAAAATTCACAAGAGAGAGAGGACGGCTAGAGACCTTTTTCTTGTGATTCTAGTAGATCTGAAGAATAACTTGTAGATATGAACTTTCCAAGGCTTATAAGACCTTCCTAAATGAAAATGCTTGAGCAATTACTGATAGAAACCCTTAGATTTGACTTGGCCGAATTTCTGCAGCCTTGAAACGAATTCTGTAGTCCTGTACTTTATAGGCTTGTTATTCATGAATGAAGGCTCTGATTCAAAGGGTGTTCTTTTGCATTCAATCCTTCTTGGATAGGGATACTGGATGACACTTAACACCCTTCCAAAAATTCTTCCAAAAACAGATCGAAACCTCCAAACTTCTACACTGGTTCCTTAAGGCAGGCGGGGCCGAATCCTTTTTTTTTGTGCACATCCCTTGCATATGCCTTCATGTTCCACTTGGATTTCTGGCAGACCTGTCACCATCTTGCTCAGGATTGGTATGGATTTGTAATGTATATGAGAAAATCATCTATGCCAAAGCTCACTTGGAGTAATTGTACTGTGTACTAATGCTGAAATTGAATGTCTCTTTCACTTGTAGAGGCTTCCTTCTTGAACACCAATCACTACAACATCATCAATAGATTTTCCTTTCGGCCACATGAGAACTTCACCATCAATGAAAGTGACTCTGAATCCTTTCTCATCCAAAGCTGAGATAGAAAGGAGATTCTTTTTCAAACCATGCACATACAAAACGTCCTTCATCTTCATAGGTTTTCCGGAATCCAATCTGTAGGATGCTTCTCCTACTCATTTAATGGGATACTGATCGTCATCACGTAGCTTCACTTTGTGAGGTGATTATTTTTTAACTAATGCTAAGAGAGAATCCCTATAAACTGTCATGTGCTTAGAAGCACCACTATCAATAAGCCATGTGTTAGTTCCATGAGTGGATGTGCCTGTAAGAGCCAAGATCAATACATATTCTTCACTTGAGTCTTGTTCTTTGGTTTTCTCATGATCATGTTCATCATCTTTTGTGGCATGAGCATGATGTATTTTATACTTTCTTTTTTTGACCTGACCTTTAGAGTTGGGACAATTTATTGCATTGTGCCCCATCTTTTGACATATGTAGCATCTATAATTTGAGAAATCCTTCTTAAACTTTTGAGTCTTTTGTAATCCATCAGGCTTCTTGTGTGTATGAACTTCCTTCTTTCTCTTTCCTTTTCTTGTATGACCTACTAGAGCTTGATTTTCCTCATCACCTAGTTTCTCTTCTATTGTTGCCAATCTAGCTTCTTCCTGAGTGCAATCCTCCCATAGTCTGCTAAACCTTGTTAGCCTTCTTCTAGAACATATTCCATGAATGAATGATTACCAAGATCTGGGGAGACCATTCAATGTAGTCATTACTAATTCAACTTCTTCGATTGTGTCACCAATGGATTCAAGTTGTTCTTTGATTTGAGACACCTTTGTGAAATAGGATTGGATAGTTTCTGAATTTCGCATCTTCACATTCTCGAGTTCATCTTTCGGTTTATATTTTTTCCTTCATACAATTGGGATAAGGCTTTAAACATTTTTTTGGGAGTTGTCAATGAAGAGACATGAGGGATCAAATGATCCCTGATAGAATCGACAATAATTCTCTTTGCCTTAACTAGGTTCTTTCTGTACTTTTCCTTGGCCTCATCTTCATCTGGTTTTGGAACTTCTTCTTTGAGGAAATCTTCTAGATCATTCTCTTCTAGAATGAGCATCATTCTATACTTCCATGCACGGAAGTTATCGACACCCTCAAGCTTCTCATCAAGCTTGGTACTGGAAGCCATCTTGTCCTTCAAGGAAAATACAATGAGAAAAATAAAAACTTTTCAAAGAAAAGTTTTGTACTTACCAAAGAGTGTTAGGCCAAGATGAACTTCTCCAACTTCAATCTGCAATGGCCGAGATGTCTTGAGCTAGGGTTTGAGGAAACCCTAATTTTTCAAAATGTGAATTTTGGAATTCTGCTCCAAGGGAAAGATGCGCCCTCCTAAGGCTAGCTCCTTGGTGGTTTTACTTTGACTAGTGTCCTCCAGAAAGTGGGAGAAATCACCTTCTAGGGTTTTGTGTAGTTACCAATAGTTGCAGCACCAGTTGCAAATTTCAAAACTTCGTCAAACTGAGAATCTAAACACAAGGAGAGGTGCACTAGGGTTAGGAGATTCTTCCTATGGTATTGAGTTCCCCACCGAGTTCTTCTAGACTGTGCAAATGGCTTCTTTAATGCCCTTTTTGATTCCATGTTACAATTTCTCTTAAGCAGTTAAGTGTGTTCAATATTCTTTAACTTTAGACTATTAAAACAATAACTGCATGCATAAGGATCACTGAAAGAAAGACATCCACAATATACACAAGATTTATCCTGGGAAACCTTCGTGGGGGAGAAAACCCAGCAAAGCTTCTTCAATATAGATTCTTCAACAAGTACAATGTCTCTCTCAAGAGAGTTCTCACCAAGTAGAAGATAAACTAGAAACCCTAACTAGAATAGGGTAGCGCACCACTAGACCAAGATAGTCCTCCAACAGGTAACCAAAACCCTTCACCAGAACACCCTTCCTTTGTAGCCGCGTCTCCTCCTCAAACTTGCGCACTTTTACTTGTGTGAGAGAGATTGTGTTATATGTTCTCCAAGTGATGCGCCTAGCCTCTTATAAATACAATATATCCAAGGCTAAGGATATCCAATATACTGGGATGGCTTCTAACACAAATTTCATCAATGGTAGTATTTTCCCGTAGAGATCCATCTAAAATACTACACAAACGATCTCTTTTTGACTTTTGCAAATAGCCAGGCCCAACCCTTCTTACTATAATCGTTTGGCTTGATGATAAATCCAAGGTTCTTCAGTCCATTTTGCAAATCCACCTGTTGATAGGGAAACTGTCGAGCATAGAACATCTTCTCTTCATTAGGAATGCCCCAAAAAGAAATAATAGATTTTACAGAATTAATCAACATGCCAGTAGCTAAGCAATAAAGATCCATTATCTCTTTCAACTTACATTCATCCATCCTAGAGCCATGACAGAATGTAATTATATTGTCAACAAAGAAAAGGCGAGACAGATACAAGGTTTCCTCCCATTCCGATGCCTTAGAATCTTCCTGCTTGTTTAGTCTCATTCAGTGCCTTACATAGCCCTTCTACCACAATAAGGAAGAACATGGGTGACAGAGGGCACCCCTGTCTCAACCCTCTTCCTGTTTTGTAAAAACCTGTAGCAGTACCATTGATTAAAATAGCAAAGGAAACATAAGAAATACAACTCATAACCCAATTGACAAAAGGCAAGCAGAATCCAACATGCATAAGCATCAACCTAAGGTACAACCAACTAGTTTTGTTATATGGCTTTGACAGATCAATTTTTACAACCATGACTGACATCCTCTTAGATTTTATAGAATGAAGAACCTTTTGTGCTCATGGGTTTGTGTTTCAGATAAGAACCCAAATTATTCTTGGGAGATAGTATCAGACAAAAGGGCCTTAACCCTTCTAGCAATTATTTTGTAAATACAATTACATAGGGAAATGGGTCTAAATTTTTCAAAGGAACTTGGATTTGCAGATTTTGGTATCAAAGCTATAAAGTTTGGATTCCTCAATAACTTTAATTAATTCATCCTCTATCAAATCAAAAAAACCCAAAAAGAATTCTGCAGGTCAACCATCTGGTCATGGACTTTTATTTTTTTGAAAGCTGTGCAATACTACTTGAAGATCTTCCTTAGCTACCTCTTCCATCAGAGACTCATTGGACATGTCATTTACAAAGCTGGGGAAGAAGGTTGTCATCTTTACCACTTGAAGTAGCTTTACTGACTTCCTTATAAACATCCCCAAAATGTTCCAATCCCAACTTCCCTAAATCTTCAAAGTTGTTTGCCTCTTCTCCCACCCCATTCTGCATCATCCAAATGTTATTGACATTTCTTCTATGGTTTGCATAATGGTGAATTTTGTTTGTATATTCATCTTCACAGGCCCAATAGAGAGTCTTGTTGTCGAGTCTCCACTCAGCCTCGTTGGATTCAAGAAGCTTTCTTTTCTGAAGTTCCAAAATATTGACAAACCTCCTTAATCTCGTCACTTTCAAAACCCACCATCTCATCCTCATAATATTGTTTGAGTTGGGATTCAATCTCCCTGAGCTCCTTTCTCATCTTTATTCCTCTTTTCAATAACGCATCTGGTAGCCACTTTCTTAATCAGCATGATATTGTCCACAAATTGTATAGCAGTAGAAGATTGCCTAGTTTTGGTGAATGGAATCCAAGTTCTTTTAATTAAAGAGACAAAGTCCCGATCCTTGAGCCATTTAGGATTATACTTGAATGGACTAGATGGCTTGGGACCACCTTTTGTAAATTTCAATAGAATAGGGCTGTGGTCAGAGTCCATCGTTGAATGAACCCATTGTCTAACCAACAGTTGATCATTTGAGAATTCTTCTAAGATTAAAAACCTGTTCACTCTTTTCGAAATCCTCCCCTCCCCTACTCTCTTATTCCTCCATGTAGGGCTCAGTTTAATAGTCTCAACATCTATCAATCCCACCTCCTCAAAACCTCTAACAAATAAATCACTTAAACGGTTCGACTTAGCATGTGTCCCCTAGATCTCAGCACGGCCTAAGGAGAAGTTAAGTCACCCCTCAGAATAACTCTATTTTACTTCAACACTCCCATACCAAACACCTTCATCCAATGTTCTTCTATCTCAAGGTAAGGTCCATAGATGTTTAGGGCTGTCAAATCCATCCCTATCTCCTAGGAAAAAAACACAGTTCCCAAACCCGAGAAGAAAGCCAATGAATTAGTACAATGAAAACCCTTAGATTTCCAGCCTGCCACCAACCTGACAGACCTATTTCTAGCATCCAAACAAATAAAATCCCATGCCTCCATTAGCTTTTCCAAATAATGAACCACTTTTTCCCCATCACACGTAATCTCTTGTAATAGAATGATGTTAGGATTATACACTTTGTATAAGTTTCTTCAAGGCCAATCTTTTTGTGGGATGGCCCAACCCTATAGCATTTATAGTTAGAAAAATCACAAGGGAAGGGGGCTGGGGTTGTAAATGCTCTAAGAATACCTGTTGACAATGACTTCTTTCCTTCCACAACCTCAATGGTTGTTATTTCTTGGGATAAGGA
This sequence comes from Picea engelmannii, assembly GCA_009831015.1. Taxonomy (NCBI): domain Eukaryota; kingdom Viridiplantae; phylum Streptophyta; class Pinopsida; order Pinales; family Pinaceae; genus Picea; species Picea engelmannii. The sequence goes on from ML782724.1 coordinate 412,974, forward strand.
GAGGTTTGACCTTTTCCCCCTACCCAAACCTTTTCCCCCTTTACTCGGATTGGGTCTAAGGCCTCCCTCATATTCCCCACACTCTGCACCTACGGGAACCCTAGAACGAAGATTATAAGGTCCTTTTGACAACATCCCCTGATTTTCATCCAAAGCTAATGAAGGTTTTGGAGTACAATCACCAAATATATCATGGTTTGGAATCATGTCCGTGGAACCTGCTCAACATCTAGTAGGGATCCTAAATAAAGATATATTGACCTCCAAGGAACTTTCAAATAAGAACCCTCCAACCCTTTCATATAGTTCCCATGCAGTCCAGTGGAACGACCCACCCATGCATTCCAACCGAAAGAACAAAAAATTTGCTTAGACCATGTCAATGAAGGAAGGTTTTTCAATGACTTACTGAGACATAACTATGCAAAATACGCGAGCCCCATCTATCTAAACTTTGGTCATTTGCATAGGCACATCATGTTTTAACCATTAAATTTTGGGGCATCAAGGATTGAAATTAATTAGTAGATTGAATTTAGGGGCTTCGATGATTGAATTTAGGGGCCTCGTACATGGAGAACGAAATTTTAATTCATTATCGTGTTTTTAATATAATAATTTTTTTTTGAGAACATAACTATTGAAAAATTTGTAAGAGTCGTGATCTATTTTAAATTGTCTATTTGCTAGCAAGTTGGCCAGGTGGTCCCACATGATCTATTGTCGATTTTTTTATTAAAAACATAAATTGTTGTAAAAATTATGATTCTAAATTGTTTGTCTGCCAAAAAGTTGGTTAGGTGGGCCCATAGGCCCACTGACTCTTTGATGTATTAGATTGAATTTAGGCTCCTGGTCTACTAGATGAACTTTACTACTCCAGATAGATGTTGGTGTTGCATTAGTGCAAGAACAAATAAAATTTCAGCCAATCAATAATACTCATGTAGTTAAAGCCTTAAAAAATAACCATGGTCTGTATGAATTAGCCATTAGCAATTTAGATATAGCAAAAAGCCATGAAATTTTGTCTATGTTCACTCCTTGTTCATATATTTTAGCCCCTCCAATGTCATCAATCTTACTATTTGAGTGTTCATATTTAAGCTGAAAATTGTTTGTTAAAAGTTAAAACCAAGCGGGGATAAAACGATTGTTTATAAATAGATATAGTGAAAGTTAAACAATTACTTAGGAGTGAAGGTCCCTTAAAGCTATATTGAGATGCTCCAGTTTGATAAGGACAGGTGGAATTGTAGAAGATACAAGAGGCAGTGGCTCTCTCCCATCCTTTACAATGTTGGTTTTATCTTAGTTAATATCCATGTTATTTTCTTTTGTAACTAGCTGAATATGCAAATTGTGACTTCTTTGTTTTTTGTTTTTCTTCCAACCATTTATACTTGTCAAAGAATTATCTTATAGGGTGATCCTGCTTCTTCATGAATTTTTCTCTAAAATGAGAGCAAAAAGGAATGGAAATGCGCGCTAGTCACACATTGTGTAAAGTTAAAGTAAATATGTTCTATCTTCCCACCTGATGTTGCAAAAAGCCATGAAATTTTGTCTGTGTTCACTCCTTGTTCATACATTTTATCCCCCTCCAATGTCATCAATATTACTATTTGAGTGTTCATATTTAAACTGAAAATTGTTTGTTAAAACCAAGCAGGGATAAAACAATTGTTTACAAATAGATATAGTGAAAGTTAAAAGATTACTTAGGAGTGAAGGTCCCTTAAATCTATATAGAGATGCTCCAGTTTGATAAGGAGAGGTGGAGTTGTAGAAGATACAAGAGGCAGTAGCTCTCTCCCATCCTTTACAATGTTGGTTTTATCTTAGTGAATATCCATGTTATTTTCTTTTGTAACTAGCTGAATATGCAAATTGTGACTTCTTTGTTTTTTGTTTTTCTTCCAATCATTTATACTTGTCAAAGAATTACCTTATAAGGTGATCCTGCTTCTTCATGAAATTTTCTATAAAATGAGAGCAAAAGGGAATGTAAATGTGCGCTAGTCACACATTGTGTAAAGTTAAAGTAAATCTGTTCTATCTTCCCACCTGATGTTGCTTGAAGTTTAACTCATTTGAATCGATCTTTGTTTATGCTTTCATATCCTATGTACTGTTTGAAAGTGGTATTGTTCTAATAAGAACTATTAGATCACCTTGAGAAGTGCATATAGTTCTCATATTGACCATTATTTGTGCTAGTATTGTTGAATTTTTAAATTCTAGACTAGTTCACAACTGCAGTAGGCTAACTAGGATCTCAAGAAGATTAACCATACATAGATTACTCAGTGGGTTTGATCGTTTGACCATAGGTAATGCTCTTCTTTACCACCCAACCATAGGCATCCTCAAGTGCCACCCTCGAGCAGAGCAAGAGACCTTCTACAGAAATATATCCAAGAGAAATTCACCCAAATACAGAGATATATGTTGTTATAGAAATGCCTCAGATCAGGCTGAATTTTGCTGCCTCAGACTAGTACTCCTGCGGCTTCCTCAGATTAGTACTCCTGCGGCTGCCTCAGATGTGTTAGGAGACTGAGTTGTTGTGTGTCAAATGACGAAGGATTGACCTGTATTTATACTTAATTTGTCACTGAATTTTTAGGGCCGACTTCTCCTTCTAGAAATTATAATTTCCCATTATAATTTTTCTCTGTAGGGCTGACTTATGCTCTTGTCTCTCATTGCTAGAGAGGGGTTTTCTCTTCTCAGGATATCAATCTATAGGAGGTCTCTTGGAGGTGAATACCTCCCACAACTACCAAAAACATCAACACTCCCTCTTAACTAGGGAGGTATTCGTAGTGATGTTTACTCATAGTCCTCATAGCCTTGCATGCTATACCATGGTCCTCCGACCACGGCATGGTCTTGCAGACCATGTTATTGGTAGCATCTCCTTGTCACACATTTCTACTCCAATGTGGACCTTTTCCATCTTCTAGGGCCTCATCACCACTCGAATGACACTAGGGTCTCATTGCCACTTAGTGTGCCATTGTCAAGGGCCTCATCACCACATGACATATCTCATCAAGGAACAATGGTCTCCAAGGGTTGTTGGGCACCAACCCAGATGAATGTTCTCCCAACATGTTAGGTTTGTTTGGCACCAACCCAGGTGAACATTCTCCCAACCATATGACCATCAGGTCTCCAAGGATTGTTGGGCACCAACCCGAATCGATATTCCCAACCCCTAAGGGTTGTTGGCCAGTGGAATATCCTCCCAACCGCTTGGATACCTCAACCACTTGAGCTTGACCTCAAGGGTACGTCACACATGGCTCATCCCATGTGGACATGCCAACACATGGCTCATCCCATGTGGACCACTAGAGGCTCCTCCCTCTAGAAACACTGGGGTCTATCCCATAGTGTGATGTCATGGGTCCACTCCCCATGACGTGTCCTCTAACGCTCAACCACTAGGGACATAAATCTCATAGATCAACTTGACTAAGTCCATAGGAGTACGAACTAGAGAGACATCTCAAGTCAACTCAACTCAGTCTAGAGGAGTATGACAGGAAACCAAATACAAGTCAACTCAACTTAGTCCAGAGGAGTATGACTCATCTCATAGATCAACTCAACTAAGTCCGTAGGAGTACAATCTCACCTATCACATAGGTGTCCTCACAGATCAACTTAACTCAGTCTAGAGGAGTATGATCTAGAGAATGTCTCAGGAAGATGCAATCATCAACTCTCCCTCTCAACGAGGGAGGCATCATTCCAAGTCTCTCATGGAAGTACTTGAACTTCGTCTCGGTAAGAAGCTCCATGAGATCATCTGCAATCTGGTCTTCTGTCGGAAAGTATTGCACCTGTACTGTCTCCATATGCATCATGTCTCGAACATAATGATATCACTGACCAATCAAGTCCGCAAAGACCTTGTGAAGCCACACTGCTTTGTGAACTGCCATCCACAATATTATTTGTTTCTGTGGTACTCACAGCATAGACATATCTCATGCCATATCCATCAATCTGTTAAATTATGAGATTTATTTCTTATGTGGATTAATTCTTTTATTTTCTTCAACACTTTGATTCCAACTTAATACACTTCAACAATATCAAATCATAACCGAATAGCAATAACTATGTAGATAAGTAAGCATGCACATCAACAACACATATACCCTGGGGAAACCCTGTACAGGGAGAAAAACCCCAATAAACGATATTCCTTTATTTCATTAATAATGTAAGATCACTTACAAATATCCACCATGATTGTTCTGCTCTTAAAGAGCTTGCCAAGATGACTCTGACCTGACAAAGACCTAAGAGACCTTGCTGAAATACACCTCTGATATGTTGCCTCTATTGTTGATATAGAACACTGATATGTTGTTGATATATGCCTCTGATATGCAACCTCTATTACTGATATAAAACACCGATATGTTGCCTCTTTATCATTGATATGCTCCTCTATTGCTTCTCCCTTAACCTGCATATGAAAACTGTGTTGAAGAGAGGGGTCAACCTCTTCTTATATAGGCTGAAGAGGAGAAGAGGAGAGGCTCGAAATAGTAACTTGTTTGCATTCTTTAAGCATAACTCAACTTCATACTTTAGTTCGAACTAGACTTGCGACTGGTATACTCTAGTTCAAAAATAGAACTAGACTTGAGACTTTAGTTACAACTCAACATTACACTTTAGTTCGAAAATAGAACTAGACTTAAGACTTCAGTTACAACTCAACATTACACTTTAGTTATAAAATAGAACTACACTTAAGACTTTAGTTACAACTCAGCATTACATTTTAGTTCTAAAATAGAAATAGACTTAAGACTTCAGTTACAACTCAACGTTACAAGGCAATTCAAAATTCTCTTCATGGTGGATAATGTTACACATGCCAATGGATCATAAGGCTTGACTAGGCTCACGGAGGTTGTACGTTCCCCCTGACTTTTGCACTAGTCTGTCTATTCTCACAGAGGTTGTACGTTCCCCCTGACTTTTTCACTAGTCTGTCTATGCTCACAGAGGTTGTACGTTCCCCTTGACTTTTTCATTAGACTCACATAACATCTTGTTCATCCTAACTTTTGGTTTGACTCACAGAGGTTGTACGTTCCCCTTGGATTTTGTCAATACCTCACAAGATTGATTGATTCTCCAAATCTCCCTGGCTAGCCTCAGGGTGGCCCATATGGCCTCTCATTGGAGAATTACTGTCGATGCTGCCAAATTTAACACAATCCTCATATACCAAGCTCGAGGTGTCTGAATAAGTCCATACATGGCCTTCTTCGATCTGCAAGCATGAGACTCCTTCTCATGTATCACAAAACCCACTGGCTGCTCGATGTACACTTCTTTCTCAATCTCTTCATTGAGAAAGGTTGTCTTCTTATCCACCTGATGTAATCTCCATCCCATGGCTACTGCAAGGGTAATGATCGTCTGGATGGAAATATATCGAGCAATAGGAGAAAATGTCTCCTCATAATCTATTCCCTCCACCCGAGAGAAACCTCTTGTAGCAAATCTCATTTCGTGCTTCTTGATGCTCCCATCAGCTATACGTTTGATCTTTATAGATCCACTTGGAAGTCACCATAGACTTCCCTTACGGTCTTGGAACAGTATCCCACACATTATTCTTAGCGATGGACTAATACTCCTCTATCACGGCTTCTCTCCATATCTGCTAATTGGATGCTTCCTCACAACAGGAAGGCTCAAGAATCAATGATGTGGCTCATAGATATAGCATAGCTCGAATGTCTCTGTGGTCTTTGGCTTTCTTGGAAAGTACCATGGGAGTTGCATGTCCTTCTGCCTCTTGCAGAGTTTGATGAGCCCACACATGCCTCTTTCGACCTACTGCAATAACTCTAGGAATATCAATTGGATCATCTAGATCGACGAGCTCAACTAGCTCCCTTAGAAATGTTGAAGGGTGAAGGGGGAGGAGTCACCATCTCCTCCTGCCTTTCACTGTCAATCTCCATGCGAGATCCTCTATATATCTAGAAGGCTATCTTCTCTTCAAAGGAAATAGTTGTCATGGGTCCACACAAATCTGTTTGCATAAATCTCCTTGGATTTGCTGTCACTACTCGGAAAGGACCCCACAAGATCTACAAATGCCATCATGATTTACACAAAGATCTGGAAGACCTGACACCATCTTCCCCAGGGCGGGAAGAGCTTTGTAATGTAAATGAACAACTCTCCTATGTTATCACTTGCTCAAACTGATGGAATCATGTGACAAAATTTGCACTGGTAAAATTGTCAATCCATATAAACTCCTTCGTCTGGTTAGACTGCTTCATGTATCAAAACTAGAGACCATCTAATATGTTGCCTTCTGCAACCATCACTATGGATTTCTCTCAGGGCTATCACTAGTGACATGTCTTCGTTGTAACCTGCCCGGAATAAGAAAAAAAAAAGAGAAAAAAGAAACAACATCTCCATGGCAACCTCCATGGAAGATAACCTGCCAGGAACAAGAAAACAAAAGAAAAAGAATATCTCCTAGAGGGGATATCAATAAGTACATCTCTAGTATTATGAATTCAAAGCAACTTAAGGATTTCTATCATAGCTACGAGACCTACTTGTAATGTAGCAAGTCAGATATACTAGAAGTGTAGGTTACATGCATGATAATTAAAACAATCAAACCTGGAGTCTTCTCTTCCAGGGAGAGTGTGTTGCTCCTCTGAGTGCACTGAGATCCATTTGGATCCACAATTGCAGCAAAAGGGTCCCTCCTCCTACAAGAACCCTCATGATAAAATAAAAAATATATATACAAGTGCATACCTCTTAAATTGTAGCATTATCCATAGAAATTTGTTAGTTGGTGCAACCTTTGACTCACATACAGAACATATCTCAATCTCTGTTGAAAAGGCTAATTAAACATGCTGCAACACCTCAGATTGGTCCAGAAATTTGACATAAATTAGGCTTTGAAATTGGCTCAAATCGCCTCTTATATTACCCCAAGACAGTCCTTAACTCGTCCCTAAAATGGCCTTCAAACTGTACTGAAATGCTACAATTTGTTTTCTGAATTTCGTGCCAATGGAAGGCCTCAAACTTGGCCTATATTTGGTTCACTCTTACTGCTCTTAGACCAAGAAATCAACACTTAATTTGTTATCATCTTCTGTAGAAGAGGTTGAACCATAGTTTACTAATGGACAAGGACCTTGATAAAGATTCCATTCATCTTGTACATTGGCTACATCAAGGTCTGCTTCACCACTTCAACTTCCTCTACTAGACAACTCTTTTGCACAAGTATTCAACATCTTATCATAATCTTGTTCCTCAAGAATCTGTTTGTGTGCCCCTCAGTATGTTCATCAAGAATGCCATGCATTCCATAGATTTGATGTGCTTCTACTGGTATTGTTTGAGAATCATCCCGATTTTTATTGTGCATTCCAATACATGATTCGCAGTCTTGTCTTATGACAAGAAAGGAGGTTCAAAAACTTGGAGTATGTCTAGAAAAAAAGAAAGAGTTTGCGGCGATGCACCTTCTAACTATGGTCAACAGTCAAAACCCTCAACAAAGGCTCGGCCAAGGCTAGTAGGCATGCGACCAGTCTTTAGATTTCTTTACAAGCTTGTTAGGGAGGCTCGACCCTTCTCCTATGCCTGCAATAGGTTCACAACATCCCTTACCTGATGTGAAATGGTCATCTTATAGGAACCGCTCTGACACCATGTTGAATTTTTAAATTTTAGACTAGTTTACAACTACAGTAGGCTAACTAGGATCTCAAGAAGATTAACCTTACACAGATTACTCAATGGGTTTGCTCGTTTGACCATAGGTAATGCTCTTCTTTACCACCCAACCATAGACATCCTCAAGTGCCACCCCCGAGCAGAGTAGGAGACCTGCTACAGAAAGATATCCAAGTGAAATTCACCCAAATATAGAGATAGATGTTGTTACAGAAATGCCTTAGATCAGGCCGAATTTTGCTGCCTCAGACTAGCACTCCTGTGGCTGCCTCAGATTAGTACTCTTGTGGCTGCCTTAGATGTGTTAGGAGACTAAGTTTTTGTGTGTCAAATGAGGAAGGCTTGACTTGTATTTATACTAAATTTTTCACTGAAATTTTAGGGCCAACTTCTCCTTTTAGAAATAATAATTTCCCATTATAATTTTTCTCTGTAGGGCCGACTTATGCCCTTGGCTCTCATTGCTAGAGAGGGGTTTTCTCTTCTCGGGATATCAATCTATAGGAGGTCTCTTGGAGGTGAATACCTCCCATAGCTACCAAAAACATCAAGTATAACTATCACTAGGGACTATTTCCAAAACTAGGATCAATTAAGAGCTTTAACTTTGATTGCTTGATTTAACGTGCAAACCATACCTATTTAATTAGATTAACCTGCCTTGTTTTTTCCTTGGTCTTTCTCAATTGTCTCCCTCCTTGGTGGGGCCCATATGCCTTCTTTTGTTTTGGGTATAAATTATGTCCCCTGACCTTGAATTTTTCCTTTTTGGGCATTCCTTCTCTTTGTTTCCTTTGAATTTCATGAATATGTGGATTGTTCCTTACAATTTATGGAGTTTAGGAGTACTCACTCTTTCCCTTGTTTTGTGTCTCTCCATCATAGCATATGGTACATAGCAAATCTCTATCCCTTGGTTAATTTATTTATGTGTGCCTACTATTAGGATTATTTGTCATTGCTATGAGTTGGATATGTTAAAGTTTAAGCTATTATTAGGTTACCTTTCTATTTACTAGATAACAATAGCATAGACAGGATCACTGAGAGAAACACAATCACAAGAGTACACAAGCATTTATCTTGGGAAACCCTCAAGGGGAAGAAAACCCAACAAAACTTCCTTAATATAGATAGCCAATACAATGCCAAGATAATGAACCAAACAACACAGAAATTCCTCTCCGAAGGATGTGCCTCTCTCTCTCTTCCTTCTTTTGACAATTGGTAACTGCAACTTCCTTCAATACTTGTGCACTAGATGAGTGAGTTGAGTGTGTGTATAAATGAGGGTCTGACCTCTCTTATTTATACAATTCTGGCACATGTGGAAGTGTCTCTTCACTGGCAGGGCCGACTTCTTCTTCTGGGTGGTTATAACCACCTTTAATATATTTTGGGGCCTCTTTAATATATTATGGGGCTGAATTCTTATTCAGCCTATTACAATTAGGGTTTGGCCAATCCGCAAAAGGGGATTTGGTCATTTACAATACCCGACACAATCAATCCACAAAAGGGGATTGTTCTAATCAATAATAAATATATTTTATCTTTATCCACAAAAGGGGATAAGAATATTCTTTGCAGTTACACAATGTTTTAATAGGATACTCATATGATTTATAGAAAGCTATCTCTCCCTTACTCATTGTCACAATTCAATTATTTATATTTTGCACTTGTAGCATTTCCCACTGTGTTTTGTGCTTTCCCTGGTAAGTAGTGTAACACCCCAGTTTCCCCCAGTTTGTAAATTAATCATGATTGATGATTTCCATGTGATGGCACATAGACACTGTAATTATATTATTGTTGATTCAACATGCCAATCAACTGACTGTGGGGTGAAGCCTTGAAGTACTGGCCATGATAACACTCGAGGGGAGAGTGAGGAATCCTTTAGAGGGGGGTCATCATGCTAAGATGACCCAATCCTCCTTTCTGAAATATTTGAATTGGAAATATTAAGATATTTTCCTTAACTCCGATTTCAGGGAAAATCAATTAATGAGGAAGCGTTGGTGGTTGAGCAACCAACCACCCTCAATGAATGGAAGTATGGGGAGACTGCTTGAAGTGACTTAGACCGTCAGCTAAAGGACACGAGGAAAGGTCACCATGGGTCCACATGATTGATCCACGAGCTCCCTTCTATAATAAGAAAACAGGGTATAGGTCGAGAACCTTCCTAAGGGGATTTCAGGTAGATGAGAGTTTAGGAAAAAGGGAGAACTCGAGAGGAGTTAAAAAAAGAATAGAGGATAGAGAAGAAAAGTGTAGGAGAGGCCCCGATGTGGGCTGAGAGACATGAGTCTCAAGCAAAATTTGGTTACAGGGCTAGTTGGAAAGGCCTAGATCCCAACCTGAGTTGAGAAGGTTGCGAGCTTGATGCTAGAAAGTATCTAATAAACCTCGTAAAAGCTTGGGCCTTGACTAACAGAGGTATGAAGGATGGTAACTTGCACTTGATGATCTCCCTAAGAATCAAAGAGAGACTTCCTGGTGGTATCATGGCTTGGCACAGGGGTGGCTTGTTGCGGAAGTGACTGAGCACGCAGAGCCTATGGTTGGGTGGAAAGGCGAACGCCCACAGTCAGTTGGATGGTCACCAATTGTAAGGGCGAGATTAAACTTCAGTTGTCGATTCATCGCAAGTTCCTTCTATTCGCATTGTAAGTAAGGAAAAGGGGAGAGTGACGTTGTCATGATGTGCAGTGCCAACATGGCAGCCAACACATTCATGAGAATAGCACGTGTCAGTACCTAATTTTTCAAAGGGTCAAGGATGGGCCCCTGTTTGGGCTCAGGCCTTTAGAAGGTCGCCTTAATCGACGACCATTGGATTTGCAGATCGATAGATCTCAACCATTCATTAGAGAGGGATGTTCAGAGTAAGTTGCAGTCTCGGAGGAAATGCACTCCGAAGGAAGAACTCTGAAAGAATATCCAGACCGTTGATCTTCCGTGGTCAGAGGAACTCTGAAATAAGATCTAGACCATTGATCTCCTACCAAAGGATTAATAGGGTGACATGGATGGTGCCATGTGTCAAGTAAATATTGTGCCACATGTCAAGCAAGGATTGTGCCATGTGTCATGATGACTTGGCACCTAAGGCAAGAGTTCTTGGGAATATGGATGATGCGTGTTAGGTGGCGATGATGCCATGTGTCCAACAAAGGTTATGCCACGTGTTAGGTGGTGAACCATTTAGGAGTTGACCTTTTCGAATTTGACTCTGAAGGTTCCATAGTGAAACCCCAAAGGGTTCAGAGTACAACTCCGAAGAGATCATCTAGACCGTTGATTCTGTGAGTGGTGAGACGTGATGATAACAGTCGATCTGTCGTAGGTCCCACCTAAGCTATGAGAGTATGTGATGATAGGGAGGGTTCGTGATATGGTATGAGTGCCATGTGTCTAGCCAGGTGGCAGGTCCACGGTGGCAACCGAGGTCGAGCTAGTAGATGAGTGGATGGACCCCTATAGTTAATTGGAGTGGTGATGTTCAGAGTGTTTTGGAGGGAATATACACTGAAATGAACAGACTCCGAGAGGATATCTGAGCCGTTGATTAGTGAAAGGGAAAGACTATGAGGTGTGACCAAAATCGTTATATCTCTCGAGGAGAAGGACCTGAGTGTAGTGTTAGTCCACGTGTCAAGTTGAATCAGGGTTTTGAGATAGAATCCCGTGTTGAGTTACGTATGCCATGTGTCATGCCAGATGATAGGTAGTGGCAGGGCCACGTGTCACACCAGGTGACAGGTAGTGGCAAGGCCATGTGTCACGACAGGTGGCAATCAACATGTCCTAAGGGATGACACATGTTGACAGTTGAATAGTCATCGAGATGAAAGTAGGCCAGTTGAGCAAAAGGGCTTTTAGGTTGATAACTTAAATCTCAACCGTTGATCGTGGGGGATGATTAGATCTCCATCGTCCATCAGAGAAGGCTTATCGTAGTGGTTCGAGTCATCGGGACAAGTTTCTCTCCGATGGAGGGACTCTGAGAGGTGACCCTAGTCGTATATCAAAGAATAGGCGAGACACGATCTTAGTCGTTGATCTCTGTGGGTCCCACATGGTCGAGGAGAAAAGGTTAGAAGGACTGGACGTTAATGGTCTTGTAGGTAAATATTTCGATGCATTCAAATTCATTGATTAATTGACCCCGAGAGTCGTCAGATATGTTGGAATATCCATGGTTGGAGTATACCGTCGGAGTGGGATACAATTCCGTGGAAAGGGCACTTCGATGAGAAGGGCCTGAATGAATTAGAGCTGTCGATTTAGAGAATGGACCGAGGGTTTGATAGGGTGAGGGTTGAAGGGTCAGGTGGCAGATGCCACGTCAATGCCATGCCAAATGACAAGTGGTAGGAGCCATGTGGCAATAAAGTGACTTGTGGTTAAAGAAGGCCTAAGAAAATTTGGAAGGCCATAAATTTTAATCCAGAACTCGGTTTTGAGCATGGTGACAGTCGTTGGAAAGCTCTGGACGAGAAGAAGATGATGGTGCCCTCAAGAAGAGGTTTTGAAATGATTGAGAAAAATTTGAATTTTAATACCCCGTCCCTTAAAAAGGTTCTTAGGGGGTTGGGTGTGTTATAGGTAGCCTCATTCACAAGTCATTCTCCTCTGCCATTTGTAGTGTATTTATAATTTGCATGTGTTAAACCCTACATTAGTCCTTTGTTTCGTTTGTGTCATGTTATCATTGACCCCTCTTGACCTTTGTTTCTTTGACATTTCTTGTAGTCACCTCCAGTGCCTTGGGGGCAAGTTTTCTTGTTCCTTTTCTCCTTTTCTATTTTTTTAGTGACAAATCTCTTGGTTCTTTTCTCAAATCTTTTCCTTAAAAAATTTGGGAGATTAGTGATCCTCCTTGCTCACTTCAACCTATTGACCTCCATTTCAACCCCTTGATTCTCTTTTTGGCCTCTCGTACCCCCTTTGGTGTTTTTTCCTCCCTTTCAAACTCCCGATACTTCTCTGGGCCCCTCAACCTCCCTTTTTGGTTTCTCGACGCCCTTTTTGGTCTCTTGACCTCCTTGTAGCCTCTTATTCCTCCTTTTTGGCTTCTCGACGACCTTCTTAGCCTTTCAACCGACCTTCAACTCTTGTTATTCCCATACCTCTTCTCTTTCTCAAAATAGGATTTTTGTTGGGACACTTAGCGTTATCCTATATGCCTTAGTTTACTAGTTGTTAAAATGTGATGCTTGTTTTTCCTCCTTGTTTTTCCCAATCATCGTGATTGTCCTTGCCCTTCGTAATCCTCCCATTATATAAATGAAGTGAATGCAAAGAGTTAGATAATTGTGATCATTAGTGGTGATCAACCAACCTCTTTTTGTTGATGCCTCGAGTTACGTTCAGGACACTCCTCTCATTTAGGCTCCCTCAAAACTCGATAGGGTCCAATGCACTCTTTCACAAGGCCTAATGTAGACTCTTTCCACAACAATTTCCTTTTCACATGCCCTGGCCAAAAGACCTCCTTGCATGTCATACTCACAAAGACACTTTTGTAAAACATTATAGTGCCTCTTTCTTAGGACCTCCTAAAGGACCTCCCTAGAGGAGTCATATGTCCCTTACTCCTTTTCACAGTTTAATTACTTTTATTTTGCAAAATGAAATCAATGAACATGTAGGAAACAAATAACACTTGACTTCACCGAATACAATGGGTCAAGGAACCAATTTTCTTTGTATTTTCTTTAGTGGTGTTTAAAATAAATGTGAAATAATTGCTCTCCCTTCCCTCTCTATGGAATTTCATGCACTCATTTAAATATGCTAACTAGTCTCACATGAGAATAATTGGGTAAATGAACAATTTTATTTTCTTACACTATGGCATATACAAAACATGTTGGGCATGAAACCAAACCTCCTGCAACAAGCACAAATCTAACAACCTAGATCAACAAACCCCATTGTTACGGCCCAAATTTTCTTTTTCTTGAGCTTACTTTTGGACATTAAGTGGCTCAAGTCTACTTTTAACTCTTAACCTCCTTTGTGTTGTAATAGTTTGACTCTCAAAAAATTTGTCACATTTCTGGCAACTCCATTGTTACTCCACCTTGAGTCACAATCTAGTTCATGCTTTTGGCTACTCCTTGTGGGTTGAAACCATTATTTGTGAGTTGGATTCTCCCTTCCTTGTGGTATATCACTTATAATTTCTTCCCCCTTTGTCTTTTTTTTTTTCCCTTTCATGTTAGTATTTTCCCCTTGACCGCCCTCCCCCTCTTTCCCTTCTTTGTTTTGTTACCCTTCCTTTTCACTAATGGGCCCCCCTTGTATCCTAGCTTTTCCTTTACCATTGGTGAATCCTCCCTTATCTTCTTGAGCTTTTGTGTATATTCTTTTTAGTTTGTTTTGAATTATCTTGGATTAGAGTATTGGGAAAGAGGCCTTTTCATTCCTTAACTTTTGGGGACCTTATCTCTCCACTCTCGACCTCTCCTAGGTGAGCCACATTTTTTGTGGCCTCTCTCTGTTTTAGTCAACATTCTTGTTGTTGAAATGTTTCTTGTGTTGCTTAGTGATTAGAACAGACCTCAGGGGTCAATATCATTCTTTGCCTAGAATAAGGTAGGTACACATTTTCCATATTCTCTGTAGGTATACATTCTATCATTCTCTCTTTAAAAAAAATAGAAAGAATACAACCAACCCCTTAGGTAATGTCGTTAACATTTAGAAATATGTTTTTCTAAATTTTCATGAAAAGAACTGGATGATTACGTTGCCCAATATTTATATTAGAATCCCAACATTATATTACATCTGAAGAGGGAGATGCCTAAGTGTTTATGTTCCTCTTTTAGTTAGGCTTTTATTTTCATCGTTGTTGAATATGTTTTTATTCACTCTTGTTGTTGTATCTTTGCTTGCAATTTTCTTCTTCCCTTTTGTTTTTGAATCTCCACCCCATTGGCCCCTTCTTTAAGTACGTTCTCACTATTATTTATTTCTTTGATCTGCAAGAACATTTTCATCCTTTTCGAATATTGGCCTAGGCCAATTCCCTATTCATGGTCATTGTTGGAGTAGAATTCCCAGTAGATAAAATTATCTCCTCCAGATATGCAAGCTGATGTTGCATCAACACAAGAACAAATAAAATTTCACCCAATCAATAATACTCATGTGGTTACAACCTTAAAAATAAGTATTGTGTGTATAAGTTAATAATTAATAGTCTAGAACCAAAAAAGGCCACGAAACACTATTTGTGTTTAGACCTTTTTTATACATTTTAGCCCCTCTAAATGTCATCGATCTTATTGTCTGAGTGATCATAAATAAGATGAAAATTGTTTGTTAAAACTAAACAAGGATAAAACAATACCACAAATTTATAAATAGATTTGGTGAAAGTTAAAATATTAATTAGGAGTGAAGACCTTTACAATGATATTGATACTCTCTAGGTTGGCAAGGAGAGGGCAGTGCTGGAAGATACTGTTAATTTACTTGAACCTAGCAGCAGGCGGTTATTCGAAAATAAAATCACTTTATTTAATAACATCACAGCTAGGTTACTTAACCAAATATTAGCGGAAGCATAAAAACTGAAACCAACACATTGCACAAGATATTCGGGTAAACACCCTTGGAAAAACCCTAAAGGGAAAACTAGATCTCAGCTTGATTTATTATTATAAATCTTAGGCTCTCATCCTGGGATAATGACCCATCAGAGGAACACAATGCAACCATAGCCTAGCCCACTTAGCTATTATATCCCTTGCTGCCCCTTAGCACTTTTACTCAGCCCTTCCCACTCACACTTGGATGAACTCTCTTCATCCACTCAAAGAGATCTTCTCACTTTGTGTGTGTGTGTCTCATCCTCTCACCTACGTTGCCTTTTATTACATCGAGTTAACCCTAAGTCCAAAACCTTAGATCACCTCCAAAGTGATCAACTATTGTGATCTAATCTTTGTGAAAATTTTAAGGAGCTAAAGGTTTTCCTAACATGTTTGTTTTGAGGATTGTTTCAAGGTTGCCTTTAGTCTAATTTTACGCTCATTTAATGCCACTGTTTGGAAGATTAAATAAGGTAAAGTTTTTTGTCCCAGATTAGATTTTCCAACAGTGATTAAAATAAGAAACACACTCTAGATCTTTAACACTTAATTGTTGAGAATAAAAGCAAGCAAACCACAAAATTTTTGGTCAACATGACCTCGGAAAAACCCCTCAGGGAAAAACCAATGAAAATAAATTTATTAAGGAGCTTTTAAGGAAATATCACAGCAGAGAATATCATCATAAATGACATCCAACTTATCTCAAGTTAGCAACCCAAGTCTCCCTTGAAAGTTGAGCCAACAACTTCCTAGAAAATCACGCCCTCTTCCTTAAGAACCAACGTTGTCCTTTCAACATTCAATGCAGACAACTCTCTTGGGGATTTGTGCCCAACAGAAGGAAAAATATGTGTTGTACCTTCCTTGGAATCTGCGCCCTTCTTCTATAGCTAGTGCCCCCTTTATTCTCTTCTCCTTGCGCCCTTTCTTCTCCTCTTCCTCACTTCCTCAACAAGTGAACAATGCGCCCCCTTTCTCCTTGCGCCCTTTCTTCTCCTCTTCCTCACTTCCTTTACACGACTTCTACTCTATGTGCGCAACTTGTTCTTCACATGCAACCTCAATCTCCTCTATTGTTGCTTTTGTTTGCCTCATGTAGCTCACAACCCCAGTCTACCTTAGCTCTTCGTGGGATATCAACTAGCCGATGGTTACTTGTAGCTCAATCTGCAACAATTTCACGATGGTTCTCCTCTACCTGCCACACATTCTCATGATCTGATTTGCAGTAGATCCTCAATGTATTTACTCAACCACCGATTCTCACACAATCTCAGCCCGTACGCATCCATACAACCTGTACGATGTATGATGGCTTCCATACGATTCCCATACGATGTGTTCGTTTTATAATTGCTTAACCCTGCAACTTGCATTTGCATAAATTTTTCCCCATAGACAAATAATAAAAATTTCTCGCTGCAATATTTCATCCCATGCAATCTGGTTTCGCCTTTCAGAGTCTCAGCTCTGATACTATGTTAATTTATCTGAACCTAGCACTAGGCGGTTATTCCAAAATAAAATCACTTTATTTAATAACAACACAACTATGTTACTTAACTAAATATTGGCGGAAACATACAAACTGAAACCAACACATTACACAATATATTCGAGTAAACACATTTGGAAAAACCTCAAAGGCAAAACCAAATCTCAATTTGATTTATTATTATAAATCTTGGGCTCACGTCCTGGGATAGTGGCCCATCAGAGGAATACAATGCAACAATAGCCTAGCCCACTTGGCTGCTATCTCTCTTGCTGCAACTTAGCACCTTTTCTTGACCTTGCCCACTCACACTTGGATGAACTTTCTTCACCCACTCAAAGATATCTCCTCGCCGTGTGTGTGTGTGTGTCATCCCCTCACCTAGGCTCTCTTTTATTACATTGAGTTAACCCTAAGTCCAAAACCCTATATCTCCTCCATAGTGATCAATGTCTGAGACCTAATCTCAGTGCACTTGGGATCTAATGGCTAGGACTTAATCAACTCCCACTTAAGTTACTAATGCGAAAAAATTTAAGTATTTAACTTAATTAATATCACATTAATCTAAAAGATCATTCACTTTAATAATTGACTCATAAAGTGAACTCCTAAGGTTCTGAAAGGTTACATGGATGATTTCCACATGCTAAACACCAAGCCTATGTGGAAGTACTTGTCTGATGCTAATACATCAACAAATACATGATAAATTGGCTCTATCCCTTCCTTTATGTTTTTAGTTCAAACTTCATTCATGTCCTTGTTATTTTCCTTTTTATTTGTGTTATATGCAAATTTTTTAATACCTATCTTCCAAGACCACTTTTTTCTACTTGAATTGGTTTGCTTTGGTTCAACAACGTCACTTACTACGACTGTTACTACTTTAGCCACTGGCCCATTGATTTTCGAAACCCAGTTTCAAGAGATATATTCTAATCCTGCATCATGAATGGACATTCGCTGAAAATTTTGTGCAAGATGTTGTGTTATGATTTTACTAGACATTACATAATGCAATAACATTGGCTCAAAATTTAGTTCAAGCTATTGTGTTATGATTTTACTAGACATCACATAATGCAATAGTAACAAAACTCACCTTCTCCCGATTTATAAAATCAAGGAAGGAAGCATGCACACGTACTTTGGTGAGATTGTGTTGGTTGGTTGAGTAATTGCACAGGGGAATGGGAGTGAAGGTAGAAGTGATGAGATGTACAAGGAGGCAACCATTCTTTCTCCTCAATCAATCAAAACTAGAAGACTTTTGGATAATTTTGGTTTTGTAGGATTGTGTATATTCAGACTAAAGTTCATTTAGTGAAGCTTTTGAAATCTAGACATTATGAGATTTGAACTAGTTACCAAAGAAAGTTTTCAAAAACAAAAGCTAACGTGAAGTATATATTTTCCTTCACTAATCTCCACACAAAATCCTTCGTTGTCAAACCCCAGTGCTTTTTTGTTGTTGTTCATCCAATCATTTATTCCCTTCAAAAAAAATGCCTTGTGAGGTTATCCTTCTTCCTTATAGAGTTTTCTTTAATAAAACTAGAGCATAAGTAACACACATTGTAAAGTTAAATATGTTCTATCCATCATGCAGATGCTACTTTAAGCTTAACTCATTTGAATTGATCTTTGCTATGTTTTCATGTTAGAATGTTCTGTATTTTTCTAATAAGATGATTTAAAGTTCTTATAGTTCTGTGGACTTATCCATGTCCAACCATTCTTAGTAGCTCTGTTTGTTCACATTAATTCATTATTCATGGAAGTATTATGATCTTCTTTTCTTTTATATTTATTTTTTACTTTTTAGAACTAGGCCTAGACTTGGGTTTATTTCTCCCAAACATATTATTGAAAGTTAGAGTTAATGGAAGTATACTACTAGGATATGTTTTTGCGAATACTTCCAAGTAGAGCACTTTTTTATGGGAATCAAAACTAGGTCAGTGTAGAAAAACTCCCACTTTTTTGAACCACCACGGACATAGCATGGAAGTATGGTTATCACTAAGGACTATCGGTATTGCCTCTGATTACTTTGTTTAATGTGAAAACCACACCCATTTAATAAAATTAACCTAAAAGAGAATTGGTTTCCTTTTTTTTCATTAGTCTTTGTCAATGGCTCTTCTAATTGGTGGGGCCCATAAGAGTTCTTTCGTTTTGGTGCATCAACAACCATCCATTTCCCTTTGACCTTGACTTTCACATATTTGGACATTCCTCCCTTGATTTCCTTTAAATTTTATGAATGTGTGCACCATTTCCGACAATTTATGGAGTTTTGGAGTTACTCACTCTTGTTTTGTGGCTCTCCATCACAAACACAGTGTGATAAAATGTCCCTTGCCTAAAGATGCAGAACAGTAGTATCTTTTTATTTTCAGTGAATAAAACAACTAGATCTAAAGATCAACAAACTTAGAACACTTTAACTAGTATTTAGATCTAGGAGATCTAAAGAGAAACAACAACAAACTCAGTAAATATTAGATCTGAAGATCAGAAACAAAAACTCAGATCTATTGTTCAATAAACAAGAACTCTACTAATTGGACAGTGAACAGATCAGAATAGGATAAACAGTAAAACGGATCTATAAAGTTGTACACAAAACTTTACACATATCTGCAGATCTAAAAACTAATTTGATCATAAACAGTAAACCAATTATAGAGGTAAATGTAAATTCAATGTGTAGCTTCAGATCTAATAATTGAAACACAAATCTAAATAGATCAAACAGTACTGAAGTCAAAATAAGATCCAGATCTAGAGATGATGAGTAGGCAGCTTACTTGGTACAACAATCTTACCTCTAAAGAAAGCACAGTAACCACAAGAGATGTAGAACCATTTGTAGTATGCTCAGACAAGGTTCAGTTCATAGATCCACCTTGTAGGTTGGATCTCTTGCCAATGAATGAAGAATCTTTCTTGCCACCAAGAGGAAAAGGGCCACATGGAGAAAAACAAAATCCCAACAGTGGTTACAAAAGCCCAAACCCTCACTCAAAAATTCAATCAATGAAACCCTTTCCCTAGGTAACTTTAGAAGAGGTCACAAGGCACAATAAAAGTGACACTTCACAGAAGAAGAGGAGAAGGCTTAAAGCCACAGTCTCATAGCAACAAGCATTAGAGATGGAACACAGTCACAATAGGAGAGAAGACTACAACTGTCAAATACACAAAAACAAAGGAGAAAGAGCGCTATTCCAGCCACAAGATAACAGTAGGAAGGGAGACGCACACCAGTAGAGAGAGGCGGGAACATCCAACAACAAACGTTGTACCGCAAACACCTCCCACAACAGCAAGTAGGGGAGAGCCACAACTTATACACCCACACAAATAGTTGAAAGAAGGGTCGCACCACAGGTAACCTTCAAATAGAAAACTGGAAGGAGACTGCTCCAATATAACCCTCAAAGGAGTAATAGTCACACCTCACGGACCCTGCAACAACAAGCAAAGGAGGCCGCATCAACAGAAAATGGGGCCGCAGCTAGAAGAGGATCCGCTCACACCAAAACAAAAGAAAATCAAGTGTGTTGAAAGGGGAGGTTAGGGTTCTTATTTATAGTATGGGTTAGGGAAAAGTTAAATTAAAAGTATTATTAAAATATCATGTTTAAATTAGGTAATTTAAACATGATATAATTTAAATCTAATTTACCCTTAAAACATAAAAACCCCAAACCGACACAAGTAAAGGTAAGGGAGGGTTAGCAAGGTGGCAATACTCATTCCTTCATTTAACATGGTGAACTTATTACTTTATCATCATTGCATATGGGACTTATCCCTCATGTGGTTATGTCCTTCTTCAAGGAAGGTCATGTACCATCAAAATACTTGATAGAGGATCAAGTAGCCCCAGAACTTTTTCTAGGGTCTTATCCACCAAGGTCAAAGACCAAGGATCAACCCATGCCATATGCATGGGTACCCTAGACATTTCCAGGGGCTCTAGGCTTATCTAGGGGCTTTAACTACTTGGTCCTAGACCAAGAACCCCAGTCGTAGACTGGGGGCCCTAACAAGGGTCTTTTGTTGCTTGGTTCTAGACCAAGAACCCTAGTCGTATACTGGGGGCCCTAACAAGGGTATTTTTCCATGGCACTAACTGTTTGGTCCCAGACCAAGTACCCCAAGAGTGCACTGGGGGCCCTAGATCTTGTCTAGGGTCTTATCCATCCTCCAGGAGAATGGCTCTTGCAGCTGTTTATAAATTTAAGAGCCCCCTTTTTATTTTATGTGTACTATTTGGATTATTTTCCTTTGCAATAAGTTGAATGAAGTCCTCGATCCCTTTTCATAACTTAATTGTTTATATTTTCCAAGCCCTTGCTATAAGTTAGATTCTCATTCAAATTTCATAAAGCCCTCTCTCCCTTATTCATTTTCACTAGTTCGTTATTTATATTTTGCAAAGGGAAATCATTGACCT
>ML782724.1:444357-469491 GCA_009831015.1 Picea engelmannii
GTTAGGCAACTACACAGTGAGAGACACATTTTATGTGGTTGACCTATCAGACACAAATGTGGTGTTAGGAGTTTAGTGGATGATTACCTTGGGAAAAATCACTACCAACTACCAAACCTTGGAAATGGGATTCAGAGATCAGGTTGGGAAGAACGTTGTTCTAAGAGGTATGTCGACAGGAGTACCTAGGACAGTTTCAACCAAGAGCATGGAGAGGATATTCAGACATGGGGAGGTAGCATATGTCGCAAAATGCTTGATCACTACTCAGAAGGATTCATAAGGTCGACAACAGTACCATACAGAGATCAATAATTTNNTGAGATAGAGAAGGAAATCAAGGAATTGTTGGCGATGGGACACATCAGACCGAGCAACAACCCATTGGCTTCTTCAGTTGTCTTAGTTCTGTAGAAGGATGGCACCATGAGGATGTGCATTGATTATCGAGCCTTGAACAAGAAAACCATCAAGAACCAGTACCCTATCCCACGCATCGACGAGTTGATGGATGGACTGCATGGGGCAGTTTTCTTCTCAAAGATTGATCTACACTCTGGATATCATCAGATCAACATCTGAGAGCAGGACATAGAGAAGACGACATTTCAATGTCATTTTGGACACTTTGAGTTCCTGGTTATGCCATTTGGGCTAACCAATGCACCCGCTACATTCCAGTATTACATGAACCATATATTCAAGGATCAGTTAAGGAAACCAGTCTTGGTTTTCTTCGATGACATCTTGATCTATAGCTGGTCATGGCAAGAGCATATGAGGCACCTGGATGAGGTATTGAGCATCATGGAGGCATAGTCATTATATGCCAAAGAGTCCAAGTGCGAGTTCGGTATGTCAAAGTTGCTTTACTTAGGCCACATCATCAATGCACAGGGGGTACAGGTGCACCAAGAGAAGATCAGGTCCATTCTGGATTGGCCGACGCCCAGGACTGTGACAAAATTAAGGAGCTTCTTTGGGTTGTGAAGCTATTACAGGTGGTTCATCCGGGGTTTTTCTCAGCTAAGAGCACCGCTGACAGATCTTACCAAGCATGGGGCCTTCATATGGACCGAGAAATCATAGGAAGCCTTTGATCACATGAAGGAAGTCATGGGCACTTGTCGAGTGTTGGCACTACCATACTTCACCATGCCATTTGTACTAGAGTGATGCATCTGGTGAAGGGATTGATGCAGTTTTGATGCAGGGAGGACACTCCATTGTATTCGAGAGCCGGAAGCTTAGTCAACCTGAGAGGTTGTACTCCATTTATGACAAGGAAATGTTGGCAATCATGCATTCCTTGACCAAGTTCAAACAATATTTGGTGGGCAACAAATTCATGGTCAAGACCGATCACAACAGTTTGAAGTATTTCCTTGAGCAGAAGGACCTCAGTGAGCGCCAACAGAAATGGGTGACGAAGGTACAGGAATTCGACTTTGACATAGAGTATGTCAAGGGGAAGAAGAACATTGTGGCCTATGCACTATCGAGGAGACCTGCGACATGTTCTTTGATGGAGATTTCAACAGATTGGAAATCCCACTTGTTAGTGGAATATTCCAAGAACAAGTTTGCTTGTGAGGTGATGGATGGGAAGATACAGGATGATCTGTATAGGGTCATTGACAATGTCATATTTTATAAGGATAGAGTCTACTTAGTGCCATATTCAGGGCTCAAGAAGAAGTTCCTCACCGCAGTTCATGATTCACCTCTAACAGGCCATCAGGGGTTTTTCAAAACCTATAGAAAGATTAGAGAGAGGTTCTCATGGAAGGGCCTCAAACAGGATGTTATGAGACACGTTAGTGAGTGTGTGACCTTCCAGCAGAACAAGTCAGAGCATGCTCTTTCAGCAGGGCTACTTCAGCCACTCCCCATTCCAGAGAAGAAATGGGAGAGTATATCTATGGACTTCATCATAGGTCTACCCAAGGTCTAGGGTAAGGACTATATCTATGTAGTGGTCGATAGATTGACCAAGTTTGCTCACTTCTATGCCATACCGACAGAGTACAACGCAGTTCAGGTAGCCGAGATTTTCTTCAAGGAGGTCTTCATACTTCATGGGTTGCCGAAGAACATCGTCAGTGACAGGGACAGTCGATTCTAGGGACATTTTAGAGAGAGTTGTTTCGGTTGGTGGGGACAGAGTTGACACCTAGCGACAACTATCACCCTCAGATAGATGGGCAGACCGAGATTGTCAACAAGTGGGTTGAAGGGTATTTGAGGAACTATGTAGGAGGACAACAGAGAATGTGGGTAAAGTGGTTACATTTAGGAGAACATTGCTACAACACCACCTTCCACATGTCCATTGGTATGACACCCTTCCAAGCATTGTACGGATATGATGCTCCCACTTTGGTAGACTTGGTCTTCGGGGAGAGCAGAGATCCCAAGGCCAAAGATTGGATCATAGAGAGTCAGGAGATTCTCAAGTTGTTGAAAGAGAACCTGCAGACGACGTAAAACCGACAGAAGATAAGTCCGGACAGGCACAGGATAGAGCTCAGCTTTGAGGTTGGAGATTTGGTTTTCTTGAGACTCCAACCCTACAGACAATCATCTCTGAAGAAGAGTGGGGCCGAGAAGCTCAAGCCCATATTTTATGGTCCTTATAGGATCATGCGCCGAGTAGGCAAGGTTTCTTACGAGCTAGATCTTCCACAGGGGAGCAAGATTCATAACGTGTTCCACGTGTCTTGCCTAAAAAAGGCAGTGGGACAATTCATTAGCACATCAGAGGAGCTTCCCCTGTTGGGTGAGGAGGGACAATTGGAGTTAGTTATGGAGGAGGTTTTGGAGTTCCAGGAGTGGAAACTGAGGAGTAGGGTCATCAGAGAGTGTTTGATCAGATGGAGAGGGCTTCCAGTAGAGGACGCTACTTGGGAGAGCAAGCAGGTGTTGCAACACCCTGGACTGGTATTACCTGAGGACAAGCAATTTCGGGAAGGGAGGACTGTAATGTCCCTTTCCAAATAGGAGCTCCAGAGGGGAGGCTTAATGGTCTAAACCGCCCCGTTAGACTATAGCCAAGGCCAAAGAGGGGTAAATAGGGTTACTAGAGGTCAGTGCAATCACGTGTTATATTCAGAAAGTGACATTGAGCTAAAAAGGGTGAAAAACGCTTTTAAGTCATTATGAGCAAAAAATAGAAGTCAACAGTGAATTAGGGTTTCAACAGTGATTTAGGGTTTTGGAAGTCAACAATGAATTAGGGTTTTAGCATGATTTAGGGTTTTGGAAAGTTATAAAGGAAGGGTTAGCGACCTAATTCATTATTATGCAGATTATGACTTGTCATTGAGGAGAAGAGGCACATCTCAGGAGAGATAGTTCAGTGGATTCCAGGAGGAAGACACCCTAGTCACTGAGAAGATCATTCAGGTCTTTCATCATTCTTCAGCAACAATTACATAGTGTTCAACAGCAAGGGCACATTCATCTAGAGTGAGGGCACAACTTCTAAGAGGGTTTTTAATTGACTTATCCCATCTAGGGAGAATTCTGAGATTTCCCTCCGACCCATTTGAGAGGAGGGTAAGGCGCATCTTTTTCCTAGTTCCTCATCAGATTCCGATAGAGGAATCAACTGGGACACATTTTCCAGACTTGGATGTGCAACACTTTTGGCGGGCACGTTTGGGGTTCCAGAGCAAGCATCGGACCAGATTCAAGTAAACCCTTCTGACCCATTTCCTAGTAGACCAAGGCGGTCATTTTGAGACATATCTCGTCCGATTCCGATGGTGGAATTACTAGAACGCATTTTGCCAGAAGAAAAGGGGTGCATTCCCCCAGGGGTATCCATCCGGGGTCCAAATTCATCAGCAGAGGGGTCCGAAATATACCAGTACTAAGGACTATAGCAACGTGCATCATTTGGGACAGTTTCCAGGCCATTCCGAGAAGTATAGCTCCCAGGGCGAACTTTCCAAACTTCCAGCAGTCACCGTCAGAGCTGCCATAGTCCCAGCGCATCCATTGATTCCACAGTGATCCCATATTCCAGGTATTATCTTTTAGTTGCTTATTTGTATTCTGGATAAGATCCTTTGTCTATCGATCTAGTCGAGTATTATCAATTTATTCAGCCGCATTTGGCCATTTTGTAATCCACGTAGATATCTTAATACAAATTTTGCAGTGCTTTGTCGCATTTTTTACTTGTATGATCATTTATATGTTGTAAACCATTGATCCTACACACACATTAGCAACGTTTCCTAGACTAGCCAAGTCAGGAACATTACAGACCTTATAGAAAATAATAAGGATACAATGGTGTAAGGAACCAATCCATTTTTGTTATAGGATTTTTCTTTGTTTTATCGAGATATGCCTTCATCCTTAAATGTTCTTTCAATTAAAATATTTATACAAAGAAAAACTTTAAAAATTAAAAAAACTTCAAAAATTAAAACATTTTAATGATTTATATGCTTTTTATATGTTTCCTTCTTTTATATTATTTTAAATGAATTGTATCATATCTAAACGGAGAATGGAAAGTTTAATTAACATTGGTTTTTGTGTTTTATAATGAAGGTAAATAGAGACAAAGGAGCAAATTCATAAGAGATTGAAAAAAGGAGCCCGAGCAATGGAAAACTACATCTCTTATCAAATTTTGGTTCATGATGACCTTGAGACATGTTCTTTGAGGCTTAGGATATGTGTCTATTAGTATTTTTTGAGACATGTTCTTTGAGGCTTAGGATATGGGTTAATGATCTATTGAAATTGAATTATTGTGATTAAGGAAATTCTCGACTTAGATAAAAACTCCTAATCCTTCTCCAAAAACCCAAAAACAAATGTCTACTACAAACATTTGAGTAATTTGTTATGTTATTCCAAATGATATATCTTCTATGAAATGTCTCCTACAAATATTTGAGCAATTTGTTATGTTATTTCAAATTATATATCTTCTATTCTTAATTAACTAAGAAGCAAATACTTAATTTAATATGGTATATGTACCATTTTGGCCAAAATATGTTGTTTTTATACTAAAATGTTATAATACTACTTTTATTTTTTATTTGACATAAGTAGAATGATTATACAAATCAATGTTATAATATAATCAAAATATTATAATGTTAAAATATTATAATCGGGGCTGAAATGCTTAATATGGAATTTGAAATGCAATTTATAATTGGTTATAATTCATAAATACTTGTCAAACTAATATTATACGTTGTCAACAAGTAATATAAAAATAGTGAAAAAATGAATAAAAATAAAATGTAGATATCAAATAGCAATGTTGACCTCATAGTTGCTAAAGAATGCATTGATTGGCCTTTTGTTGTCATTGTCATGGTTAAGGTGTTTGTGTTTCTTCCCGATGAAAACCTTGCAAGAAAACCCAAGGGATGCTTCCCCACACATTAGTGGATGACATATGTAGTAAGCCTATTGATGTACTATTACGCCTCACATAGGGGGATTTGTACCAGGCATCCGCTGGTGCAAAACTAGCCAAATGACTAACAACATTGACAGCAATTGGTTGGGAAAACCCTTGGGTAGCTTCTTTTATAGAACCTTGCGAGGAACCTAAGGGATGCTTCTCCACATTGTTAGTGTAGACTAGTGTGCCTCACGTGGGGGGTTCAAACCAAACACTCACTAGCACAAAACTAGTGAAATGCTCATTAACACTAATGATAACCAATTGAGCCTTGGGTTTATTGTTTATTTTGGGGATACAAGCTCAACATAGATTGCACAAATTTTATGTAGATTCATATGTACAACTTGGAACTTTGGGAATTATTTCATTAACCTAAAAAATAAAATAAAAATAGAACATCAAATAAAATACAATGTACAAAGTGATGATCATTTGAATTTTAAATATAGTATTAGCGCAAATCTTGAGTGGATTATCTTGTCTAAATGCTAGATTTTACTACTCATTTACCTACCAATTGTAATTTTTTCATTTATTGGTTAGGAGCATATAAAAAATCCAGATTATAATATGTGGATGCCTACTTTTTAAAACAAATGACTTGTCGTGTTGAACTATAAATTGGAGGGTAGTAAAGTATTTCATGTTGCAAGGATGGTTTGTCATGACGAATAGTTTGAAATCTTCAAGGGTTGGACAAATTGATTTAAACATGACAAGATCTATCACAAAGACAAACATTAGGCTTAAGAAGCCACTTAGAAACCCAACCACTCTACAAAGTAAATTGTTTGAAAGAAAACAAAGTAGAGTAAATGGAATCAAACCATAAAAACATTTGTTTTAGCTTGGAAGAAGAAACTTCAAAGAGGTATTTGTGTCTTGTTTGTGTTTCATATGTTTGAACCTTTGTAAACTTATTGTATCGAGTGATTATTAGTAAATGTAATGTATAAATACCTTGTTTCCATAGTGAACGTTGTATGAATAAAACATGTCTATTGCAAGCTTTTAAGAACCAACTTTAAGATGTCAATTGTTTTCATTTTAAAAATTAAAATTAAGAAATCACTTTGTGAATCTTTGGACAACAAGCATCAAAGAGAGACATGATCTAACAAAAAAACGTCATCAAATAAAAATCACATGTTTATCTTTTTAATTGCAAACATAGAAATCACATGTTTATCTTTTTAATTGCAAACATAGAAATTTGTTATTGCTCTTCATATGTGATGATTTGGTACCCCTATAAAAATTGTATTTGGGTAATATTTGTTGTTGAAACTTTATGAATGACTAAAAGCTTTTCATATAAGTGTAAAGATACGAAAAAAATGTGTACTCCCTGCCCTTTTCCTTAAATCCATTAAAAGAAAAAATGATGTTATTCATATGTTCTTAAATATATATTTTAAGTTCTTAAAACTGTTTTTTAAATAGTTATTTTAATAGTGTATTTTAAAAGTTAAAATTAAGAAATCATTGTGAAACTTTGTACAACAAGCATCCAAGAGAGACATGATTTAACAAAAAAATCTCATCAAATAGAGATCACATGTTCATCTTTTTAATTGCAAATATAGAAAAAATTGCTAATTCTTTTCATATGTGATGATTTGGTACCCCTATAGTGGTTGTTGTTGAAGCTTTATGAATGGCTAAGAATTTTGAATATAAGTGTAAAGATACTTAAAAATGTGTGCTCCCCACCCTTTTCCTTATAAGAAGGGTAGGTAAACCCTTTAAAAAAAATAATGACATTAATGTCTTCGATATCCATTTGAAGTTTTTAAATCTATTTTTTAAATATATATTTTAATAGTGTATTAAAATAAAAGAGAAAATTATTAGTGTGTTTCATATGTAATGATTTGGTATCTATGGGTAATGATTGTTGAAACTTGTATATTAATTCAATATATGAGCTTTGCATGAGTATAAATATATTAGAAGAGGTGTGCTCCCCACCCTTTTCCTTATAAGAAGGTAGGTGAAATCCTTTAAAGAAATAAATTATGGTATTAATATGTTTTTAAATATATTTTGAAGCTTTTGAAATACTATTTTTAAATAGATATTTAATAATGCTTATTAAAATAAAAGAGAAAAATCTATTATTGTTTTTCATATATGATGATTTTGGTAACACTAAAAAACTTTTTTTTTGGTTAAGGTTGTTGTTGAAACTTGTATATTTCATATATGATGATTTTGGTAACCCTATAAAACTTTTTTTTGGGTAAGGTGGTTGTTGAAACTTGTATATTTGTTCAATATGAATGATTAAGAGCTTTGCATAAGTGTAAAGATACTTGAGGTGTGTTTTCCACTCTTTTCCTTATAAGAAGTTTTTAAAGTTGTTTTTAAATATATACTTTAATAATGTGTATTAAAATAAAAGAGCTTCTCTTTGCTTCAAGATATTAAAAATCTCTACTAATAGGGTCAACCACGGGAAGGTGGAAGCTTATTTGCTCCAAAAACTTCTGTGCATTGTTGATATGGCCTTTTTAACATATCAACATGGCAAGGTAATTTTATTATCTTATTTAATATGTGAAATTAATAGTAAAGTTAATAAAAATTTTAAACATAGTAACTTATTAAAATATAAAACAAAATTATGATAATTTTTTGATTGTTCATATTAATATTATTTTTATAGTATTTATTAAAATTTTCATTAATAATGTTTATAATTTTTATTAAAAAAGGATTAAAATGATCAATATCAAAACATCTTTAAAAATGACATAAAAATGAAAAAAAAAAAATTAAATTGATTTAAAAAGCTTAAAAATATAATATAATATAGAATAATAGTAATATATAAACTATTAATTATAATATAGAATAATAGTAATATATAAACTATTAATTATAATATAGAATAATAGTAATATATAAACTATTAATTTAAATACATTATAAATAAATTTTAAAATTATATCAAGCAACATATTCATTCAAAAAATATAACACATACATATCAATGAAAAAAATGCAAATCTTATCATCATTAAAATTCATATCAATGAAAGAAATGCAAATCTTATCATCATTAAAATTCAATACAACAAACATACTTATACACATACATATGCAATTTCAAATAAATAAACATGAAAATATAAATAAACAAACATAATCATTAAAACTCAATATAACAAACATACTTATACACATACACATACAATTTCAAATAAATAAACATGAAAATATAAATAAACAAACATATAATGTACAAATACAAATAAGCAAACACACATTATACAATTTCAAATCAGTACACAAATATAAGCAAGCAAATATTGTAAAAAGCACTCTTTCATACATATTCAATATCAAATAAGCAGACACACAATGTACAAATTCACATAAGTAAACCCACATTATACAATTTAACATCAACAAACAAACAAAAACATTATCAAAACCATTCACACACATACATATGCATATTCAAACAAACAAACAAATTCAAAGATGTGAACACACATTTATACAATTTCAAATCAATGTACAAACACAAACAAGAGTAAACAAACACACAATATACAAATAGACATAAGCAAACACCCATTATATAATTTCAAATCAATACACAAACATAAGCAAACACACATTATATAATTTCAAATCAATACACAAACATATGCAAACAAACATTGTCAACACTACTCATACATGCGAACACATATTATACAATTTCAACTCAATACACAAATATAAACACGCATTCAAATACTTGAAGAAACACTATAAATTCATATAAACAAACACATTTTATACAATTTCAAATCAATATACAAACAAACACTGTCAATACCATCTACCGACACACATAATTCAAACAATCAAATATTATCAAAACCATTCACACACATACATATGCATATTCAAATAAACAAACAAATTCAAAGATGTGAACACACATTTATAAAATTTCAAATCAATGTACAAACACATAAGATACAAATACACATAAGCAAACACACATTATATAATTTCAAATCAATACACAAACATAAGAAAACAAAATTGTCAACACTAATACATGTGAACAAATATTATACAATTTCAAATCAATACACAAATATAAACATGCATTCAAATACTTGAAGAAACACTGTAAATTCATATAAACAAACACATTTTATACAATTTCAAATCAATATACAAACAACCAAACATTGTCAATGCCATCTACACACATGTAATTTCAAACAATCAAACATTATCAAAACCATTCTCACACATTCATATGCATTTTCAAATAAACAAACAAACAAATTCAAAGATGTGAACACACATTTATACAATTTCAAATCAATGTACAAACACAAACAAGAGTAAACAAACACACAATATACAAATACACATAAGCAAACACACATTATATAATTTCAAATTAATACACAAACATAAGTAAACAAACATTGTCAACACTACTCATACATGTGAACAAATATTATACAATTTCAAATCAATACACAAATTACATGCATTCAAATACTTGAAGAAACACTATAAATTCATATAAACAAACACATTTTATACAATTTCAAATCAATATACAAACATACAAACATTGTCAATACCATCTACACACACAAGTAATTTCAAACAATCGAACATTATCAAAACCATTCTTACACATACATATGCATTTTCAAATAAACAAATAAATTCAAAGATGTGAACACACATTTATACAATTTCAAATCAATGTACAAACCAAGAGTAAACAAACACACAATATACAAATACACATAAGCAAACACACATTATATAATTTCAAATCAATAAATAAACATAAGCAAACACACATTATATGATTTCAAATCAATACACAAACATAAACAGACAAACATTGCCAACACTACTCATACATGTGAACAAATATTATACAATTTCAAATCAATACACAAATATAAACATGCATTCAAATGATTGAAGAAACACTATAAATTCATATAAACAAACACATTTTATACAATTTCAAATCAATATATAAACAAACAAACATTGTCAATACCATCTACACACATGTAATTTCAAACAATGAAACACACAATATACAAATTGAAATAAGAAAATACACATTATACAATTTCAAACAATATACAACATAAACATTGTCAAAACCATTTGTACACATATAATAATTTGAAATAAGTAAACACACAACGTACAAATTCAATTCAATATTCAAACATCAATAGATACAATACATGAATTCAAACAAGCAAACACACATTATACAATTTCAAATCCATATACAAATATAAATATAAATTGTCTAAACCACCTAGACATGCAATTTCAAATAAACAAACATATGATATCAAATCAATATATTACTCATACAAACATAAAAACACACAATTTTAAATAAGCAAACATACATTCTACAATTTCAAATTCAATATGTTACTCAACTTTATTGTATAAAACATATAAATCTCTCCTAAATAAATTGAAAAAATAAAATAATAAACTAAAAAGAAAAATAAATGGAAAACATAAAATAATAAATTAAAAAAAAACTCCAAAATAATGTGTATACTTTGTGTATTAGAGTAGGCTTTACTATTTTTGGTATATTATATAAAATTGTATAATTTGCTAGTGAAGATTTTTTTTAGAAAATGGAAATTTACTATTGCATAGTTTGAATGAGACTGTTATAAATGTGAATGTACTACTACATGCTTTAGATGTAAATGTAGGATTATATGCTTCAAATGTAATGCTACCAAGTAAATGTGTTTAGAAAATATATTGAATGTGGGATTATATGTTTTAAATGTAATACTACCAAGTAAATGTGTTTAGAAAGTATATTTTGATGTGTATGAGCTTAATAAAAACATATATATATATATATATATATATATATATATATATATATATATATATATATATATATATATATATATATATATATATATAAAGCTACACTACTCTAACGAGAGTGGGGCCCCACCCTTCTTAGAGCACTTGAAAGGGGTTTTAACCCCTCCCAAAAAAATACTTTTATTAATAATATGTGTACATAACTCTCATATAATTCAAAACTAATGAGAAAAAATGAATATATAAATACATCCATATTTCTTTTGAGCAGATTTACAATTAAAAGCCATTTTTATAAATAAACCTGCAATACCACACATAAATATAAGAAAGAAAAAACATAAAAAATTGAAATATTTCTAATGCATTATAATAACAAAGTTTTACTTATATAATTAAAATAATTTCATATAATTAAAATGAAACAAATGATTATAGAGTTAATATTGAATTAAAAAAAATATAATTACCTTTTCCCACTACATATTTTAATGGTCCTAATCAGCCTACCTTTTTATCTATATATCTTTCCATTATACCTGTCAAAAAATCTATATAAGAATATTTACTATGATAAAAAAAATTAAATAAAATTAAATAAGAATTTTTATAATAATCTAAATGACTACATACTATAATTATTATTTTCATTACCCTATTAAATCTCTGGCTAAAAATACACTAAAAATGGTTGAACAGTAAACAGTTAAAAAAAAAAATACAATGAACATGGCTGAGGGAGAGATAATATAGATATTATAACTGGTGTTGGGTTTTAAGTAAACATGATCCGGGGCGGTTCAAGTATCACAGTATTTTCGATGAAATGATAACTTTTCGGCGATGTGTACCTATGTGATCTCAGGTCAAAAATATTATTAAAAACATTCTATTAAAAATTAACAACTGTATTAGTAAAAGTATTAAAAAATTGTATTATTAAAAATTATCAATCACTAAGATTACAAGAAAGTATTTGGAGAAAAATACTGTTGGGATTCGATTTAGAAGACAATAAATGATTCCACACATTAACAATTCAAATGAGACATATTTTGGGGCAGATTAAATCGATGGCAGGTTAAACATAATCAATGGCAGAGGTGTAAACCCATGGCAGGTTAAACCAATAAACAACAAGGTTAAAAAACCCAGAGGGTTTCAAAGCAGATGGTTATTATGATTTTAAATCCAGTGTTTTGTTAAATAATTTAAGCGGATGGTTATTATGAACTTTTTTTTCTTTGTGATAAGTTTGTTAAGGATTTTTAACACTGACAAAAAGATGATTAGTTTTTTTTTGGTGGGGTTTTCTATGTAATTGAATTTACAAAGAATTAGAAACCCTGATTCAAAGTTATCCATCATTATTTCTTATGTCTTTTGCATTTATGTTTTTGCTTTGCATTCTGCATGTTGCATTTCTATTTTTGCAATCTAAATGTTTTTATCTCTTGATTAGATTTATTTTTGCTAAAATTTTGAAACGAGACTTCCGTATTATAAATTTAGTCGTAGAGAAATCAATATAATAAATATATGGGCGAAATCAAAAAGTTTTCGGCCTTTAAAAATCTGATGACCATTTTCACGAATCAATCTGATGACCATTTTCACGAACCATTAAGCTAAACGTTTGTGCAGAGTCTCATCAGAATAGATCCATCTCTGTTTTTCAACACCAACTCTACTGGTTTCGCAGACTATTATCTTTAGTATCACTGCACTGGTTTGGCAGATTTAAAACACCCACGTTTAATGAATTGATAGATAGGCAATGAAGAGGATTTGAAAGCAGCAGGTTTAATGAAGTCAGTGGTGGGTTAAACTAAAGAAGCAGCAGGTTTAATGAAGTCGGCGGTGGGTTAAACTAAAGAAGCAATAGGGTTGAACCAATACACAGATGGGTTAATCCAATAAACAGGGGATTTAAATAAATAAGTCAGTTAAACCACTTAAAGATAGAGAAGCTGCTGGTTAATCATGGCTAAACTAATGGAAAAGAGAGAACCAGAGCCATCGCTACATACCTGCGGTGGGAGTTTGGAGTAGCTATTTCGTTGATCAACTCAACTGCCCTTCGAGAGTTTGGAGTAGCTATTTCGTTGATCACCTCAACTTCCCTTCCCTCGAAGATGTTTGCTCCACCCTATGATCCAATTGCCTGCAATCCAATCCGGTCTCCTCCTCTATCACAGACAGACAGACATGACTGACCTAGACTCAACACACAGACATGACTGACCCAGACTCATACCACACACCCAGACACCAAAGAAAACAGACCTCAGACACTAAATATACCATCCCAGACCATGGATAGAGGAGTAGGAGGAAAATGTTGAAAATGTTAAGATCTGATATATAGCTATCTTCTCCACACACCTTCAACGGATAGTTGCATCCTCAAGGGATAGTTGCGTTTCCACCCACCTTCAACGGATAGTTGCTTTTCCACCTTCGCCTCCCTCTCTCGAACCTTCCATTTGAGACAAATTCCCTCTCTCTCCAACTAACTCTTGGAGCTTTTTTCAGTTTCCATCCATGCCTGTCATCCGTTTCAGTTCATGTTTTTTCGTCAATTTCTATCAGTCGATTCATGCTTTTTGCTAATTTCAATTTAGTGGCATCTAGAGTTTAAGGTTGATTCATTATTTTTATTTTGTGGTTTCCATGTCATCACCATGTCTATCTGATTTAGAGTTTAAGGTTGAGTAACAACTATGCCATGTGGATGTGAAGGAATTTGATAGGGTTTGCCTTGTCTTTGCAACGCTGTTAGGGTTTGTCTTGTCTTTGATAGGGTTTTCCTTGTCTTTGATTAGCGAGGGAGTTGACATTTGAGGCTATATTGTTTGGGAGTTTTAGATTAAAATGAAAACAACCAGAAAGCTATATTGTTTGGAAGTTAGCGAGGTCTGTGTTTGCATCAGGGAAAGCTAAAGCAGGTTTTTTCTTCTGCTTGCAGATAAGAATCACATCTTGAAGGAGTCATACATCTTGACAGAAAAATCAACAGACTAGAATGTAAGTGAAAGGAGGTATACTTTTGAGATTTCCTTAATTATTGATGATTATTTTTCAATGTCAGCCTTAACTGGACATAGTCTTCTCATACTTTTGAGGTTTGCTTTAATTGATGATTATTTTTCAATGTCAGCCTTAACTGGACACTGTCTTCTCACCATGATATGATTTTGCAGTTGCCCACAGGCAGTCCTAAGACAGAGCAACATGCAAATCATGGCCTACAGATGAATGATTTTGAAGAAAGTTGCAACAACGTAGATGATGAAGAAGAATTAGCTACTCATTTGGACTACATCTACACTCAGGAACACAACCCATAAGGCTCAAATAACACCAATGTTACTCCCTCCACTTCTATTAATCGGTTAAACAATACTTGCAGTTTCGGTGGATAAATAGGGTATTGGAACAGTTCAATATGTTGAAGCCACAGGAAAGCCACTAATTCCCTTTTCATGTTCAGATACTGGGATTGCAATTTATGCGAACATGTCTCAAATATGGTTAGACCAGTACTGATATCACAGAGCTTTCCATTTCACAAATTTGTGCGTTGAGACTTTTGTGATCTTCGCCTGTACCTCCTTAGTCCTCAGCAGAATACGCTTTACATTATTAAAAAAAACATTAATAATTATCATTATCCTTACCAGATAAATAAAAGAAGAGAAAACAATTTAATGTGAAATTAGATTAAGAGAAAAGTATTAATCACCGATAAAACTAAATCTCATAATATGAATATGTGAGAGTAACTATCTTGGTTATTAATTATCATTTATTTAGTTTTAAAATATATGTGAATTTGTGAGAGAGTAACTATCTTTGTTATTAATTATTATTTATTTAGTTTTTAAATATTATTTGAAAAATAAGAAAATGAATAGAATTGTGAAAAAGCAAGGAAGCTAGAAAAAAATCGAGTAAATAAAAGCTATAATAAGATTACTATTATTTTTTTAAAATAAAGAAATTATACATAATATCATTGAAAATAATTAAAAATTTTCACAAATAAAGTAATTATTAATAATGATAAAAACTAAAAAATTAAAAAAAATAATTTTATTTTATTTATTGAAGTAATTATTAATAATAATAGAAACTAAAAAATTAAAAAAATTAATTTTATTTTATTTATTGAAAGAAGGAAAGAATAAATAAAAAAAAATTATAAAAAAAAAACTTTAAAAATAACATGGAGTTTGTATCATTAAATGTATTTATAGATTGGGCTTAGACTCCTATAGAAATATAGCGAAGGTCACCACTATAAACTCCAAGATATCCTACAAACATATAAATATAAAATGATTGGCCCCATCAAATCAAGGGCATGTACATAGAAAATCGAAAAAAACATTTAAGTCACAATAAAATTATATGTATCACTAATTAGGCATTATAGCACATGAATTCATATCAGGGGTTTAGAATTATAGAAAACAAATTATATTTGTTGATTTTTCATTAAGCTAGGCTCAAGCATGAAGTTCATTCCAATTTTAGCATTTTACTTGAACCTTAAACAATTGTAGTTACACCATAAACAATTTGTTGCAGTAACCAAGATTACAAGAAGAAAACACCATGCACAAGTACACAAGAAGTATCCTGGGAAACCCTTCTCAACAAGGGAAGAAAACCCATCCAATCCTTTTCTATATTCTTCAAGAGAAAGACCTCCCATACCATAAACCTAGCACACAAAAGGGTGCTCACAAAACCTAGAAGACTAGCGCCCAAGAGATGTGCACATTTCAGCCCAAGAACAAGTACTTGCTGAAATTTCCAAACTCACATTTGTGTTGTGTTTCCTCAATGGGGAAATTACCTTTATTTATATTAGACCGAACATATCAAAATTAGTGTCTATTGGCACAATGAGATCGACCTCAATAACTCACAATATAATTAATAATTACCATATTAATTATTTTATACTTTATGGTGGGGCCGACCTACACCCTTTACATCACAAATAGGGTTACAACTAAGTCTGACTCTTGGACAATATAGCAAGGCATCTCATACACCCACTAGTGCTCAGCCACTAGGGGCACACCCACCTGTTCTCAACCATAGGGATGTCTTACTCAACAGATCTCTATCTCACCGCGTCTCATAGGAGAATCATCTAGAGTATCAAATCATCTCAATTCTCTGCACAGAGGAGACCAATACATCGTTTCATCTCTTTCTCAGAGATAACGACACACCCAAATCATGGGATTCCTCACCCCACACAGGGGCATACAATGTTCCATCTCCGTCTCAGAGAGGAACCACACACCCATCTCATGGGCACACCCAACTCATGGGATTCCTCACCCCACACAGGGGCACACAACGTTCCTTCTCTGTCTCAAAGAGGAACAACACACCCATCTCATGGGCACACCCAACTCATGGGCTCTCTCTCAGGTGAGTTCGCCCCTTTATCCAGACTATAAGTGTAACACCCCGGTTTTAATCCCTATGAACTAGTATTATGTCAATGTGACTTAGGTTGGTGAGGTGGTAAAGTTGAAAAAGGGAAAAAGTTCCTAGGAAATGTAATACATCTATGTATATTAATCAAATACACCATTGGCTTCAAGACATACAAGGAAAAGATATAGGAGGATATGATTCCACGAGAGAGGGGGATAAAGGGGAGAACTCTTTTTATTATATTTTATTTACCCATTTTAGTGTTAATTGGGAAACGTGGTTAAAAGAGCTTCTTGGGAGGAAGGCCATGTGGTTCTTGTTTTCATGTGATTATAAACATCTCCTGTGGTTGTTTTGGGGTGGACTTGCTCTTATTCATTCATTGTTACACCCTTCTCACTCTTTCATTTTTTGGTGCCTCATTCTTGCTAATTCGTGCTCTCTTGGTTTGAGCATGGAAACAAATGGTTGGAAGACGAGAGCCATTGCTAGGTGGCTGTAATAAATTACTGATCATTCCAAAAGGGAATGGATGCTTGAGTGCATGAGATTGATGGAAGTTCAAAAAGAACTGTCCACAACTGGGAATCCTTGGAGTTTCCAGTAGGGATATTTCCTGACCAGTAGAACTGGAGCCCTAGAGAGAAATGGAACATCTTGAGGGATTGCATGGAAGAGAAAGGTGTTGATTTATTTGGGTTGTGTAGGCTGAAGGGGAAATATAGATGGAAATTAAGATTTGTTGTATGGTTGGGAAACCTGAGAGCTAGTTAGGCAACTATTGTGTGTTTTAGATTTGTCCTAGGACTTGTTGAGATTAAATGAACAACAATGTCTATGGTTGGGAGGAACGTTCTTGGTCTACAACTAGTTGGTGAATGTTTACTTGCAAAGATAACTGCTCTCTTTGTTTTCTATACAATGTACTTTCCGATGTGTATTTGATTATCTCTGAGATGTATTTCTATGTACATGTTTGTTGGTTATTTGTTGTCCATGACACAATGTTTATTTATTTTATGTTGTAGCATGAATGTTGATTAATGCATGTGAGTCTTTCATGCTTCATTTAAAATTAATTATTATAAGAATTCGAAATCAGTTTAGAAGTGAGTTTTGGAGGTAGCATGGCTAGCTTGTGGGTGGTTGGGTACGCTACAAATTGGTATGAGAGATTTTGATTCAACAACGGACTGGTATGGGCCAAAATTTTTGAGAGTTTGTTAAAAATTCACTATTGCATATTTTTCTGTGACGAATTTGGGGGGGAAACGAAGAATAACATAAGTGAAATCCCCAAATTCTGAGCATATTTCAAATTTCAGTGCTTCAGAGTAGTCAAGAAGTGATTTATGGCATTGATCTGTAGTTTCAGAGTTGAATTCAGACTTGGAAGTTGATTTTTTGTGAGTTTCATGGCGACTGAGTAGTTTTGTGGACTAATGGCCCAGATTGATTCAACTTGGAATATTAATGGTCAATATTCAATCATAGAGGTCCTAGAAAGGAGTTCGCGAGAGGCCTTTGGGAAGGAAGTTTAGAAGGAATTCAGAGTCGGGCATGAAGAGAAGCCTGATGGTAGAATGTCGAAAGAATGAGAGTCGTTAAATCAATCGAGATTATTCTCAGTCGTTAGATCTCACAGAGACGTTATTTCAGAAAAGTGTTTTCGGAAGATCTCATTCAGAAGAGTCCCGACGGTATCGAAAGGGAATCTTCTTTGATACCCTCCTTTTCGGAGCAGTGAAACTTCGTCGATCTTCAGAACTCTGAATTAAATTTACGATGATATCGAAAGGGAATATTCTTCGATACCCTGTATTTCAGAGCAGTGAAACTTCATCGATCTTTTGAAATCCGAATGAAAAGTTCTGATGGTATCGAAATGGAATATTCTTAGATACCTTTCTTTTTAGAGCAATGAAACTTCGCCAAGATTTTGAACTCTGAATGAAAAGTTTCGATGGTATCGAAAGAGAATATTCTTTGATACCCTCCTTTTCAAAGCAGTGAAACTTTGCCAATCTTTTGAACTCCGAATGAAAAGTTTTGACAATATTGAAAAAGGAATATTCTTCGATACCGTCCTTTTCGAAGTAGTGAAACTTCGTCAATCTTATGAACTCTGAATGAAAAGTTCTGACGATATCGAGAGGGAATATTATTCAATACCCTCTAGTCAGAGCGATGAATATTACCTAATCTTTTGAACTCTGAATGATAAGGTATAGAAAGAGAATATTCTTTGATACACTCCTTTTCGAAGCAATGAAACTTCATCAATATTTTGAAATCCGAATGAAAATTTCTGACGGTATCGAAAAGGGAATATTCTTTGATACCATCCTTTTTCGAGCAGTGAAATTTCCCTGACTTCCTGAACTGTGAGTTATAAGTTCTGATGGTATAGTAAGGGAATATTCTTCAATACCCTCTGGTTAGAACGATGAAGATTACCTAATCTTTTAAACTCCAAGTGATAAGGTATCGAAAGGGAATATTATTCGATACCCTCTGGTTAGGGCAACGAAGATTACCTAATCTTTTGAACTTCGAGTGATAAGGTATCGAAAGAGAATATTCTTCGATATCCTCTGGTCGAAGCGAAGAAGATTACCTAATATTTTGAACTCCGAGTGATAAGGTATTGAAGGGGAATATTCTTTGATACCCTTTGATCAAAGCAATGAATATTACCTAATATTTTGAAATCTGAGTGATAAGGTATTGAAAGGGAATATTCTTTGATACCCTTTGGTCAGAGCAGCGAAACTTACCTAATTTTTTGAACTCCGAATGAAAATCTCTGACGATATCGCATAGAAATATTCTTCAATACCCTCTTTTCAGAGTCCCATTTTAGCACAATTATTCAACACTCTGAATGGGAACCTCCGATGAAAGGTACATATCTATTCTAATTTTAATATCAATGGTGCAGATTGCTCTGTAGGCAAAACTGCTCCATAGTGTCGTAAAACAAAAAACAAGTCCGGAGCCAGTTTCTTATTTTGTCCATAACTGAAGCTGATTAAGTCAGATTTGAATGAAACTTATGGGTTTTTTCCATAGAGATGAGATCTACACAAATTCCAGATAGGGTCATTGGTCATTTCTTCTTGGATTTGTAAAAAATTATGAAATAGTGGTTTTTAAAGATATGATTCTAGATCATTGGCAGAGTCCCAAATTACATTGAAATTCATTCAGAGTTTCAGAAAAAATACACAGTAATAACCCATGAAGGAACTAAATAAATACTAAGGGGATTGGAATGGGGATGCTGAAATAGGCCAAAAATCCACTATTGTGGGCCACTTTTTTGAGATTTTTGAGATTTTAGGAGAAGGAAAAGTGACCCCAGATGACAAAATTGAAATTTTTTATTTACTCTACATTTTATTTACTCATCAAGAAAAACAACTTTGGTTTAATAAAAAATTCCTAGAAGTGCACAGATTGAGAGATATCTAGTTTTGCTAAAAAATCTTAAGTCTAGAAAAAGAGCTGAAAAAGGGTGAAGTTGTCATTTCCATATTGTTGTAGTTTTGACTGGAGCATCAAAATGAAAATATGAGAATTGTTATGAATTCCTTGTCATTTTTTTTATCTACACCTCATATAAAAGTTTCTCTAGTTCCTAACATATTTTCTTCTGCAGTTGACTGAAGTTGGCATTTCAATAAAATTTCACTAGTGCAGAAAATACACAATGTTGGTTGTGGAGCCTGATTATCTTCCTGATTCATAAGTATTTGTTTTTAGCCATGTTTATACCCCATGAATACTGTACACCCCTCCATGGGGGGGTGTTGGAGGTGGGGCTTGCCCCCCTTACAGATTCCGAGGGCGAAGCCCCCTAAGGAAAATTTTCCTTGTAAATGTATATTGTAATTTCATAGTAAATATGGACCATTCATTATAAGGTCACATATCTAACGATAAAAGTTATGTTATGGTTTTTTTCCCTAGAAGGCAACCCTCTTTTATGAGGGAACTGTATTGTGGATGGTATCATTGTGAATATTGTATTCTAAGAGAGGAGATTGTGAGAGAAAGAAGAGGAAGTTACAATAGGTGTGTTGTAAGTTGTATCCCTTCATTTTACTGGATAATAAAAAGGAAGGACCTAGAAATTTCTCTAGTCGATATAGCCCACACTGGGTGAACCATGTATATCTGTGTCTCTATTGTATTGTGTATCCTCTGTGTTTTTATTTCCGCATTTTTTTTATTTTATTGCACCGCGATCCTATTTTTCTAACAACTGGTATCAGAGAGAAAGATAACTCGCAAGAAAAGAGGGTTCCTGGTTCGAGTGGGAGCAACAGAAGATGGAAAGTTTAGGGTTGAGAAATTTAACAGCCAAAACTACTAGTTATGGAAGATGCAGATGGAAGATTATTTATATCAAAAGGATCTATTCCTACCATTGGGATGAATAACAAAGAAGTCGACGACCATGAAGGATGAAGAATGGGAGGTTCTTAACAGAAAGGCACTAGGAACGATACGGCTAAGCCTGGCAACGTCAGTGGCTTTCAATTTTTCGAAAGAAAAGACAATGAAGGAGGTGATGGATGCATTGGCTAAACTGTATGAAAAATCCTCGACATCCAATAAGGTATTTCTAATGAAGAGATTATTTAATATGAAGATGTTATAAGGTGGGTCTGTTGAAAATCATTTAAATGAATTTAATATGGTTACTAATCAACTAAGTTATCTAAAATTGGACTTTGATGATGAGGTCAGGGCTCTTCTAATCTTGTGCTCATTGCCAGAAAGATGGAATGGCTTGGTCATGGATGTAAGTAACTCTGTCTCTAGTTCAAACACTCTAAAATTTGATGATGTTGTTGGTGTTATCCTTAGCGAGGAAATGTGACGGAAAAACACAGGTTAGACATCATGTAACATGTTAAACATGGAGAACAGGGGAAGACAAAAGGATATAGGAGAGGGCTTAGGGAACCATGGGAATTATAGGAAGGAAAGATCCAAATCCAGACTTTGAAAGATAGAGTGATTGAATTGTGGGAAGAAAGGACATTTGGAGAAAGACTGCAGATCTCTAAAGAAACAAAGAAATGGACAACAGAAGAAAAATCAGGAAGCAAATGTAACATGTGATGTGTTACAAGATTCTTTGATTCTTTCTGTAGATAATATTTTTGAGTATTGGGTAATAGATTCAGGGGCTTCATTTCATGACACACCCCATAGGAAACATTTTCTAGTTTATGTTCAAGGTTATTTTGGACAGGTTCATTTGGGTGATGATGCACCATGCAAAATTGTTGGAATGGGAAAGGTAAAAATAAAGCAAAGGAATGAAAAGAAATGATTGTTGAAAGAGGTAAGACATGTTCCATATCTAAGGAAAAATATGATTTCAACAAGGTAGTTATCAAGTGAAGTTTGTATATCTATATTTACAGACAAGGCATGGAAGGTCACCAAAGGATCACTGGTGATAGCAAAATGAGAGAAGGTAGGTACATTGTCTTTATGTACTGGTAATATTGATTCTTCTATCTCTTTAGCTTCTACATGAGTGGATACAACACTGTGGCATCATAGGATTGGACACATGAGTGAGAACATGATGTAGATACTTCACAAAATAAACTTGTTTCCATATCTTAAACAAATTGATTTGGATTTTTGTGAGCATTGTGTTTATGCAAAACATAAGACAATCATATTTCTCAGAGTCAGAAAAGAAAAGAAGAGTGAAAGGCTAGAGCTTGTGCATACATATGTATGGGGACCAACTTAGTTATCATCTCTTGGTGGCTTTCTTTATTATGTTACTTTTATTGATGACGCAACTAGAAAAAC
Organism: Picea engelmannii; assembly: GCA_009831015.1. Lineage (NCBI taxonomy): Eukaryota > Viridiplantae > Streptophyta > Pinopsida > Pinales > Pinaceae > Picea > Picea engelmannii. The sequence goes on from ML782724.1 coordinate 466,973, forward strand.
TTGGGTTTATTGCATTCGACAAAAATCTGATGTTTTTGGTACATCTAAGAAATGGAAATTTTTGATTGAGAATGAGACTGGAAAAATCTTGAAGTGTCTCAGATCAAAACATGGAGGTGAATATTGCAGAAAGGAGTTTGATGATTATTGTTCATACAATGGGATTCGTAGAGAGAAGACAATTCCAGGAACACCATAAGAAAATGGTGTGTCAGAAAGGATGAACATGACAATCATGGAGCGTGCAAGGAGTATGAGATTGCATGCATGGTTTCCCTTACAGTTTTGGGTAGATTTTGTAGATACTTTTGTTTACTTGATAAACAAAGGACCTTCAATTTATTTGGATGGTGTCATTCCAGAGGATAAATTGACAGGTAAAAAGGTAAACTATTCATTTTTGAAGACTTTCGGTTGTGAAGCATTTGTCCATATTGATAAAGAAAATATAACAAAGCTTGAGGAAAAATCCAAGAAGTGTACCTTTATTGGATATGGTGTTAATGATTTTGGTTTTCGCTTATGGTATTATGAAAATCAAAAAAGCATTAGGAGTAGAGATGCCATATTCAATGAGAAGGTCATGTACAAAGATCAGTTGTAGGGAAAGAAACAAGAAAAAGAAAAACTAAAATACAGAGTGCTTGATGAGATCACTAAAAAATAAATTCCAAAGGTACCGAAAAATCAAAATGTACAACAATAGGAGCATCAAGTACCTCAAACTCATGCAAGTGTTGTTAGAAGATCTACTAGGTTAAGTAGACCCCATGAACGATACTCTCAATCATTGTATTATTTATTGTTGATTGATTCTGGTGAATCAGAATGTTATGAAGAGGCAATGAAGGTAGACACTAACCAGACTTGAGACTTGGTTCAGTTTCCTACAGGAAAAAGAGAAATGCAGAATAAATGGGTTTATAAGTTGAAGAAAGAAGATGGAGGAAAAAAGAGGTACAAGGCTAGACTTGTTGTAAAGGGGTTTGCAAAAAAGAGAGGTATATATTTTGATAAAATATTTTCTCCTATTGTTAAGATGACTTCAATTAGGCCTATTTTAAGCCTTGTGGTAGTAGAATATTTGCATCTTGAACATTTAGATGTAAAAACAACTTTTTTCCATGGGGATTTGGAGGAAGAGATTTATATGCAACATCCAGAGGGGTATGAGGTAAAAGGAAAGGAAAATTTGGTATGTAGGTTGACGAAGAGCTTATATGGCCTAAAGCAAGCTCCAAGGCAATGGTATTTGAAGTTTGACAGGTTTATGACAGAACAAGGTTATAGTAGATGTCATTCTGAGCACTGTGTTTATTTTAAAAGGCTAGAAAATGGAAGCTATATTATCTTTTTATTGTATGTAGATGGCATGCTTGTTACATGGTCTAATATGCAGGATATAAATGTGCTCAAGAATAAATTAGCTAATTCATTTGCGATGAAGGATTTGGGTGTTGCAAAGAAAATCCTTGGTATGAGTATACCAAGAGATATGAAAAATCACAAATTGACATTGTCTCAGGGTGAATACATAGAGAAGGTGTTGGAGAGGTTTAGAATGCAGAATGAAAAACCAGTTAGTACACCTTTGGAAAACCATTTAAAATTAACCAAAGAAATGTGTCCCAAGACACAAGAGGAGATATAATACATGTCCAGGGTCTCTTATTCATCAAAAATTGGCAACTTGATGTATGCGATGGTTTGGACAAGACTAGATATTGCACATGTAGTGGGAGTTGTGAGAAGGTATATGAACAATCTAGATAAAGAACATTGGGAGGAAGTAAAGTGGATTCTCAGGTATTTGAGAGGTACTACTAATCATGCATTATGTTTTGGAGGTTCAAACATTGTTCTATAAGGATATGTTGATTCATATATGGCAGGTGATAAAGATAGAAGGAGGAGCACCATAGGGTATGTTTTTAATGTAGGTGGAACCACAATAAGTTGGATTTTGAAACTATAAAAGGTTGTTGCACTTTCAACAATGAAAGTAGAGTATGTTGCTGATACAGAGGCTAGTAAACAAATGATTTGGTTACCGAGGTTTATGGAGGAATTGGGAAAGAAGCAGGAGAATAACAGATTGTACTATGACAATGAGAGTGTCATTCATATTTCAAAAAACTCAACCTTCCATTCGAAGACTAAGAATATACAACTCAGGTATCATTTCATATGATCCATCTTGGAAGATGGACATTTGAAGTTGGAAAAGATACATACTAGCCAGAATCCTACAAACATGTTAACAAAGGGAGTTACCAGGGAGAAATTGAGTTCTTGTTCAGTTTCAGTTGGTCTTCAAGCATGAAGGTGAAGATGAGAAATTTTCCAGATCCAAAAAGGATCATATTCTAGCAGATACAACAATGATGGAGTTGTTGTGATTAGTCTCCAAGTGGGAGATTGTTGGTTATGGAGCCTAATTATCTTCTTGATTCATAGGTTTTTTTTTTCAGTCGTGTTTATACCCCATGAAGACTGTACACCCTGGAAGACTGTACACC
>ML782724.1:480412-523485 GCA_009831015.1 Picea engelmannii
CACGGATCAATGGCCGTTAAGATCGAGGAGAGTATGAACCGTCAGATCACTCTATGTCGGGAACATATCGTGACCGTCGGATTGCCTAACTACAAATGCATACTAATTCATACTAAAGAAACACACTTTTACCTAACGACATAGTAGACCAAGTAGATCTTAACTAACTCCTAAGTGTCTAAATATCCTAACAATGGTTGGATGTTCTATAATCATACATATGTTTGGATGCATATCGTTAACTCACTAACATGTTAGCTCATTTTTTTTTGTCATTTATTCATCACTGAAACTCGAATATATGGTCTGGCTTTTGATCATCCACATATTTTTGTTTCATAGTATTTTTCTTATTCATTTAGATTGATAAAGGAAAAACAAAAAAATATCTTATGTGCTTTCTTTATTTGTTTTTTCAAAGCAGTCATTTTTTCACATTGAGTTTTGTAAGTTTAGATTAAAACTTGCAGTGTATATATCATGTACATAAATAAGATAAGTAAATCTGCTATTTAAATATATCTACAATAGTTACTTCATACGTATGTACATATATATATATGGTAATTAGTAATTAGTTAGTTACTTAATTCTTTTTTGTTTCTTTAGGACTTTTAGATTGGCTAACGGAGCCATTAAACCCGTCAAAATGAGTTACACCAAACGGCTTGGGTTATTTAGACAACTCCGGACTGGACTCAATCTTCCAGTTGATGGACGACCATTTTTGCCCATCAACAAATGGCACTAGAAGGAGGGCCTGAATACAATTGATGGCACGTGGAAGTCACAAGACTCCTCCCCCACACACTTGCTCCCCTATAGTAACAAGGAGTCATTCTAACAACAATGTTACCTCTCAAACAACAACTACCTCAAACAAAAATCCCCAAATTCCCATTGAGCCAGTAACACCAAACCCTCAAGGGTTCGACGTACAAGAAATTGTTCATCATTCAATTTTAAGGACACACAGTGCTTTGGCCCGTATCAGACAACTTGGTCGGCCACTGAATCAACCTTCTAGTCTTAAAATAATTCAGCTCGATTGAACGAATGTTAAGGTAATTGGTGAACTAAAGAATGTACTCGTTAGGCTATCCTCTAATCCTAAAGTTCACCAAATTATTGATATAATTGTTGTTGACGTCCCTGAAGCTTATAGTTTATTCTTAAGCAGGGATTGGTCTGAACAATTGCATGGATACTTTGCAACAAACTGGTCTCATTTGTGGCTTCCAGAGAATGGAAAGCCAAACAGAATTAGGATTAATCATGAGCGTTACCTCAAGCACACCGTGACAGATTTGAATGACGCTAATGAACCATTTAATGCTTCCACTAATTCACTCGAAATGCAGGGAATGAACACCTTCTTCGATAACTTCATGGCTGAAACCTTCACCATCACTGATCCAGAACAACAATCAGAGCTCATAACATGCACACAGTCAGCAGCTTTACCAAATATGCCAAACATTGCCGACGAAGCTCACATATGGTCTCTCTACTTCGATGGATCCAAATCTAGAGAAGGATTTGGTGCATGATGTGTACTCATCGACCCGATAGGTAATAAAAATTTTATCGCCTACTGATTAGAGTTTGAATGTACAAACAACACCGCCGAATATGAGGCACTTTTGCAAGGACTCAAGAAAGAGGTAGATATGAATGTACAAAACTTAATGGTATTCGATGATTCAGAAATTTTGGTCAGACAAGTAAGAAACTCCATACATTGCCTATCACCACACCTAAAAAGTTATCAAGCTGAGGTATGGAATCTAATGCTCAAGTTTTCCACATTTAACATCAATTCCATTCCAAGATTAAACAATTCTGAGACTGATTTATTAGCTAACGTCGCTTCCAAACTTTTTCCCATAGAAGGTCTTTCTCCAAATGCATTTTCAATTGAGTTATTATTCAAACCATCAATCCCAGACAACGTCACTAACTGGAGAGTGTTTGATGATGATCAACATATCATCAAGTTTTTGCACATGGAGGACACCTTCCAAGGTGCAGTTATTGATGAAGGCACCCACGATGAATATCTCCACAATTTTACGGTAATATTAGACTCAAGGTCTCCCGATTCAACATCGAATCTGGTAAATTCTATCCCTAAATCCATGGTAAGACTAGAAAAGTTTTATTATTTGCATGATAAATTCAGAAAATCGGTAAATTGTAAAATAAACAGTTCTTCCTCGACTCATGAAAAGGTAAATCTAGGGACTAAAGATAATCCACAATATATTAATCTGGGAATGGGATGTTTCAAGCAAGAGTGGTCCGCTTTTATAAAATTGTTTAGAGAATTCAAGGATGTCTTTTCTTGGACATACAATGATTTAAAAACTTTTGGCCCTAACATAATACAACACATCATCCCTATGAAACCCCACACTCAACCTTTTCAACAGAAGCTAAGAAATATGCACCCTAAGCTGGAACCGACAGTCAAGAAAGAACTAAACATACTATTGAATGCAAAGATAATATTCCCAATAAGACACACACAATGGGTGTCTAATCTTGTTCCTGTAAGGAAGAAAAGTGGCGAAATTCGACTCTGTGTCTTTTTTCGGAACTTGAACCAAGCGCCTGACAAAGACAATTATCCAGTTCCTCCAATGGAACAAATTCTTTAGCAGGTATCTGGTTTCGAAAGACTATCACTGCTAGACGGTTTTTTAGGATACAACTAGGTCCTCATGTCTCCCCCAGACCAATTAAAAACCACTTTTCGTACCCCATGGGGTACTTGCACCTACAAGAAAATGCCTTTTGGTATTATAAATGTCGTGGCTACTTTTAAGAGAGAAATGTATATTTCTTTTCATGATCTCATCAATCAATCCGTAGTGGTCTATATTGATGACGTTACTGTTTTCTCCAAAAACAAGAAAGATCACTTGTCTCACCTTAGGTCTGTCCTACAATGATGCCGCAAGTACGACATATCTCTCAACCCTAAGAAGTCTATCTTTGTAGTGGAACAAGGAAACCTTCTTGGATTCATAGTATCCAGTGATGGGATGATCATCGATCTTGAAAGAACTCAAGCCATTACCAAACTTCCTCCCCCCTCCTCCAAAAAATCTATGCAATCGTTTTTAGGCCATATCAATTTTGTCAGAAAATTTATCCCGAGTTTTTCAGAAATGGTAAGGCCATTACAAAAATTAATTAAAAAGGATGTTCAATATCATTGGGGACCGCAGGAAAATCAAGCTTTTGATTCCATCAAAAAAGGCATAGTAGAGGCTCCTTCCTTAATGAGTCCTAATTTTTCACAAGATTTTACTCTATATGCATTCGCCTCTGATCGATCTTATGCCATTGTATTGACCGAAAAGAACAATGAGAGCAATGAAATACCCATTTCCTTTATGAGCTCAGCCTTCAAGGGAGCATAGCTTAATTACTCGGTTGTAGATCAACAGGCTTATACTGTTTTTAAAGCAGTAAAATATTTTTGATCGTATCTACTGAAATCCAGAACTAAAGTCATTGTGCCTTATCCTACTGTCAGAAACTTGTTAGTACAAAAGGAATTGGGTGAAAAATAGGCAAACTAGATGACATCGTTACAAGAGTATGACCTCGAAATTACCAATGCGAAAATTGTCAAAGGTGAAGGTCTATGCAAACTAGTGGCTGATTCAGTTGAAGAACAACAGAGTAAAATTAATGTCTTAACTGTAAATCAACATAGTCAAAATTAAATCTGTTGTACACAAGTTGGTGCTAATTCTTGGTTTGATGACATTAAGTTTTATCTAACACACGGTTCTGCTCCTCTCCATCTCAATCCAAAAAAGATGAGAGCATTAAGACTAAAATCTGCACCTTTCTAGCTGGTAAATGGAGTATTATTCCATAAAAATTTTGATAACGTCCTTATGCGTTGTTTGGAAAGAGATGAAGAAGATAAAGTGTTATCTGAACTGCATGCAGGAGAAGCTGGTGGGAACTTCAGTGGAGACACTACTGCTCACAAAATATTAAGAGTTGGGTACTATTGGCCCACGTTATTCCAAAATGCCCATGCATTATGTCGTAAATGCATAATCTGCCAAAAGGCTTCTAGACGAGTACAGAAGGCAACATTCCCTTTGCAACTTGTTTTGGTAGATTCTCCTTTTAAGCAGTGGGGTATTGACATTATAGGGCCGATTAACCCCACTTCCTTGCAGCAGCATAAATACATCATTACAACAACGGATTATTTTACCAGATGGTCCGAGGCTGCACCACTAAAAGTGGTAAACACTAGTCAGGTAATATCTTTCCTTAATTCAAACATCATTACTCGATTCAGTATTCCTGAGTGTTTGGTCTTCGATAATGCTTCCTACTTTTCATCCCTCGATATGAGTTCTTTTTCTTTAGAAAAAGGGATAAAACTGAAATATTCTGCCAGCTATTACCCCCAAGGAAACGTCTTAGCATAATCAACAAACAAAAACCTGATCAAAATCATCAACATGATAGTTTCCGAAAACCACAAAAACTGGAACAACGCACTTTTTAATGCACGCTGGGATGATAGGGTGACTCCGAAAACCGTTGTTGGTAATTCTCCTTTCTTTCTCGTCTACGGAAGAGAAGCAATTCTCCCTCCTCACGTTCTTCTTCCCTCTCTGCAATTATCATAGAAATTTTAGGAAGAGGATTGTCCTCCTATTGAAAGTCGGATTAATGCTTTGCTGAAACTAAAGGAAGTGAGAGCACAAGCAAAAGAAAGACTGCATCAACATCAACATATTGTTAAAAGATGGTTCGATTCAAATTCTGCCTCGGATAGGAATTTCGAGGTAGGAGATCTGGTTCTCAAATGGGATAAACCTCATGAGGGAAAAGGGGAACATACCAAGTTCCAGAACCTGTGGTTGGGACCCTTCTTAATTGCTAAAAAACTAGGTCCCAGCTCTTTCCGCCTACAGAATTTAGAGGGACAACCAGACACCTTCCTGATGAATGGCCAAACTCTCAAAAGGTATTTTTCGTGACAAGTCCAAGATCCACCTTTTGTACATATTTTTTTGTTTTGATTTATTTTTATTTTTCAACTTTTGGTTATTTTCATTTTGTTTGTTTTCACTACTTTTTGGTTAAATTTATGTCTGTGTCGCCTTCTAGATCGTGGAAGGGATCTATAATGCATCATTATGAAGCAATTTTTAAGGTCCTCTCACGAGCATCGATGCTGTGAATTGATGAAACAAGGACTAGCTAAAGAAATTTTCTGTTTGTAACAGATTTCCTGGTCTCACTTCATAATCATGAGCATGCACGATCATCTTTAGGATTTTTATGTTGTCTCGGCTTTTAAAGAAAGTGACTCAAGTATGCCTTCCTGTCCTTGAAAAATTGGTTTCATATAGAAACTAACTTCATATCATAATGAAGGGAACGACTAAAAATAAAAAGTGTTCTAAAGACTGGAATTTTCAGCATCACCCCGCTCTTCCGAATATTTTTAAAATTATATCAAATTGTAAACAATTTATCAAGAGTTGTGGGAAGTGTTTGTAAACCCACCGGGATACTGAACATGTCTGGTGGCAGCGTGTAAATGCATCCATGATGCTAAGACAACTTCGTTGGGGTACTGAACAGGCCCGTTGGCAGCGAAGCAATGTCAGGTTAAAGAAATTTCTCAGGTATAAATTTTAATATTGGTCATAAGTATCCTTCATTTTGAATTGAAATTTCTTTGACAGGGTAGAGGCGTCAGAGTGGGTTAATTGACATCCCTGCCGAGTCTATGGATACCTGTTGGTAGCAGTGGCCCTGTCAACAGTATCAGAGTCATTGACTTGAACATCGTTGCTCTCATTTTTAAAATTTGTCACCGGATTTCATTTAAACAGGAAGATATATGAAGCTAGATTGTGTAATGATTGTTGGGATGCTTGATGTCCTTCCACTGTTTTTTAATCTGTAATAATTTTAAGCAGTCCTAACATGAACTCATCTGTGATACATAGATAACTTCTTCTCCCAGTAATTCGCCATTGTTGGCAGGCCCACAATATTTTCACCTTTTAAAGCGACAAATAATAATTTATGTAGCTTCCTACGCTTTGTCATATAAATATTGCTATTTGAAGGTGAATTTCAGCTGTAAAAGGGTGTTTCTATTGGTCCTATTTTTCATTTTCATTCTTCGTTCATGACTGAAAGCATGAATGAAGCATTGAAACTTATAATTGTATTGCAATTGTATCTAAGGCTTATTTCTCTAGAAGGGTAAATGTTCTTACAAATCTTTTAATGAATGTTGTTTTTCTTTGAAGCTTATCTCATATCAATAAAACAATTATTTTAAGTTTCTCATGGGTTATGAGATATATCTTGAGTACTTAAATGATACACCAAGAATCAATTGGCAATAGACTATGGTTTTGTTTCATTTATAATTTTTGGTAAATCATTTTTATTTCAAATGGTCGTTATGCTTTGGTTCATAAAGCACCTCCTCTCCTAACCTTAGAAATTCAACACCACCCTTTACACAATGATTAGATTCAAACACACCTGATCCTATTCTGTACTCTATTTGAGGTGGCAGTTTGAATCAACATGTCCATCATTCCAAGTTAAAGCCTTGGGTTTCGTCCTGTACTCTTGGCATTCATTGCACAAAACACCCGATTTTCATGTTTTGAAACCCCTTATGCTCTCATTTTGATCGCTCTAGGGTATTGATGAGTTTTATTCCTTTGGATTTTTCTCTAGTTTCCTCTTTTTTGAAACCCTACATACTCACAGTAAATTATGTCTGCCTTCGTGATTGCTTTTCCGAACCCTTATGACCCCTGTCATCCATGTCGAACCAAATGGCTCCCAAAACTTGCTTCTATATGATGATGCGAGTGAAGACCTTACGAGTCAGGGTTGGGTTGAGTTTCTCAAGAAATTCCAGGGTTACAACTTGCAAGAAACAAAGGAGTTTGCCCTCTCTTTCGATGGATGCCGAGCCAAAGTGGGTGATGTTCAATTAGAAATCATCGAGGAGTTTTTGAGAGAGGAAACGGGCCTTCCCCTTACCGGGAAAAAATGGTTTAATAATTCCAAGTTGGAGGAGGTGCCATGGAGTATGTTCGTTACCTCTTGGAAGATCCAGTGTTGTGACAAAGGTATGCCAATTTCTCTGTTGAAAGATAGATGACATGGGTTACTGGTTTTGTTAAGGAAATTTGTTACTTGTGAAGGACACTACAGGCTTGTTTTCCTTTACCACATAAGAATGTTAATGCACTTCATCATTTTTCGGTTAAACATGCCATTTTGTTTATGAGGAGTTTATATAAAATGGCTAAGAGATATAAAAGGCAGATTTTGAATTCTATTTTATTCCACTATGGGTTAATTAGGTTGTTGTTAGTCCATCATTTGAAACTACAGGGAGACGATTGGGATAATTTCCTAACTCGCAACAGCTTCATTGCATCAAATCCTGTAGAGATGCATGTGGTTGATAAGCCTATGCTGGAAAAGTTCCCTGCTCCTTCCAGTGACAGACCAATTTTCTTATGCAAAGAACCCTATGATAAGGCTGTGCTCTATGAGATTATGTTTGAACAACAAGATGTTGACCCTAGAGTCATTAAATCTCCCGAGTGTGAGCAGTATGTTTTCCCTAACAACATTGCAAAGACCATAAATAGGCACTCATGCAAACTGTCAAAAAACAATTCAGACATAGGGTTTAATAAAAAAAGAACTGGGAGATTAATCTCGAGGAGTTTACAGAATAAAAAAAGAGCTCATGTGAGCTCGATAAAAGTGATCGAGGTTTGTGAGAGCTCTGATTCTGAGATCGAAAAGTTCTTGGAAAGGGAAGACCCAAATTACCATAAATCGAATCTCAGTTAGACTTACGATTTTGTAGATAATCTGCCACCGTGCCTGAAACATAATGAATATTTTCCAGGGATCAAAATTATTCAAAAACCCACAGTGGACATTCGTAGTGTTTTGACACATAGTCATGTGTTTCCTCAACCAACTGTTCCACATCCACGGTGTGAAGTGTGTTTGCATTGGATAGGCAAATATTACATAGATGTCCCCTTCCTTCAAGCGAACATCAAGAGCCTCATAGCTCAGATTGACTCATTATCAAGTGAAAAACACGAACTCAAGATCAATGCACAAAGACAAGGAAAACGCTTGAAAAGAACTGGAAATGTCATAATAAAAAATGATGAGTGTTTTAAAGCAGTGATCAACTCTGAGGTTCTATGAGTCGAATTTAGTATTCAATTGAAAGGTAAAGATTTGTTTTTATCTTAGTTGTGCTTTTATTGATTTTTTTTTATTAATATGGTTTGAATTAGATTTCTTTTGTTTAAAATAAGACTAGCTACATAATCAACAGATTCTGTAGCTAGCCAATTCTCATGAAAATTTTTGGAAAATATTAGTTGAATAAATTCCTAATTTCTTCATTTTGTTTTCTTTCAGGATATCATGTATCTTGTGGTGATCTAAAAAGATGGAGTATTTCTAGGCTTAGTTAATTAGCCATTTCTTTTGGCTCATTTTGTAAAACAGAAACAAACCTTTTATAATTTTGGGAGATACAGTTTGATATTGAGTGGTTTTATCACCCTCTATTTTTGTAACTAGTAAATCATCTTGGGATTTGATCCCATATTAGAAGATAGGATTCTTAGTTTGCCTGAAATCTTTAAATACACAGTATTTTGTAATAGAGGACATCTTGGCCTGGGGCTGAAGGTGGACGATTAATTCACAAACTTGAATGGAACAAAAATTTGCATTTCAACTTTAGCTTCTTGTAAATGGTGTTTTCGTTTATGGTTTGTTTATCCTGATAAACTAATAGTTTTTTATAGCTTTAGACTTCATAATCTGTTATGTTTTTGGGATAATTCTTTTTAAAATATCGTCCATATTTGATGCTTCAAATATTAAACAGAGTGTTCATTTATTCAACTCAAATGACATGATTTCACTTTAATTTTTAGTTGAATGATTAAATGCACTTTGTTACAATTAGATTTATCTCAAATGTAATTGCTTGCAATCATAAGATCACAACAACTATTTGTATCATTCTTTCTATTATTAAAACTCAATTGCCAATACATTGTTCTGCATTTATTCAGAACAGTTTTAAGGTTCATTGCAGGTTTCCCTCTTGGACAAGGTGGTTGGATGTTCTCTAATCGTACAGATTCTTGGATGCATATTGTTAACTCACTAACATGTTTGCTCATTTATATTTTTCTATCATTTATTCATCACTGAAACTCGAATATATGGTCTGGCTTTTGATCATCCGCATATTTTTGTTTCATGGTATTTTTCTTATTAGTTTAGATTGATAAAGGAAAAATGAAAAAATATCTTATGTGCTTTCTTTATCTGCTTTTTCAAAGCAGTCATTTTTTCACATTGAGTTTTGTAAGTTTAGATTAAAACTTGTAGTGTGTATATCATGTACATAAATAAGATAAGTAAATATGCTATTTAAATATATCTACAATAGTTACGTCATACTTATGTACATATATATGGTAATTAGTAATTATTTAGTTACTTCATTCTTTTTTGTTTCTTTAGGACTTTTAGATTGGCTAACGGAGCCATTAAACCCATCAGAATGAGTTACACCAAACGACTTGGGTTATTTAAACAACCCCGAACCAGACTCATTCTTCCAGTTGACGGACGATCATTTTTTCCCGTCAACACATGGTTAAAGAAGTGAATGTTGTTGTTGTTGCTTATGAATTCCATCTATGTGAATACCCATGAGGGTTGTAGGAATGGTAATTTAAAGGATGGAAGAGAAAGCTTGTGAGATTTTACAAATACGAGTTGATCAGATAGAAACAAGTAGTTTGATAACAACCATGCAAGTATGCATTTACTTTCTTTTGATGCATAGATGTTGAAGGGAATTGAGGTAATAATTTCCTTAGTTAAATTTTTCAATATTTAAATTGATATGTAATGGCCAAAGGCCTAGAGTATATAAATGTGGTTGATGCTAGAATGAATTCAGATAAAATTTAGTTGCATATTTTGTTATGATTGGTTATGAGATCATAACCAGGTCAAGTCGGGAAACATACTCTTGATATAACAATAAACATCCGTAGAGTTAGTCATGTGTGACCCCATGAGATGGTTGGATATGGAAGGGATATAGCCCTATGTGAGTGTTCATTGGTATCTACTGTATAGTTGATGTTTCGACTACAACATCTTTTCTGACACCTGTTGGCACAGGGGAAAACACAGGGTTCAACACTCAAGAGCACACCAAAAAATCCCTAACTACCGGCCCTTTTGGCAACACCTGTGAAGCAGATGAAGTCTCACCTGAGGTAGAGGCAGGGGTGGTTGCAGGACTCAAGTGTCTGCAACCTTAGATGGGACACATATCTGTGATTATATCGCTTACATAGTACTTAGCATAGATCATCATCAATATTCAACCCTTATTATACTTCACATATAACACAGAGCATCACCACATTCACTTAGATCTAAGGTATTTCAGCACTTAGCAACAGTAAAATAGATCAGATTCGATAGATCATCACTAAGCATCTTCATACATGTCAGATCTAACATTCACACACCTCTGAGAAGCACAAAGCATAAGTATATCTATTTAAATATATCAAATCACTTAGAAAAAGAAGGGATAAACACATCAATTCGAAGCACAAAGCATAACACACAAATTTACGTGGCTTGCCCCCACCCTGGGGCTATGTCCACCAAATATTCTTCTTTATTAGTGTCTTCAATCAGTTACAACACAAAACCACCAAAAAATTTCTTCGCATAGGACAAAAGATCTGCGCAACTCGCTAGATCCTTCTTCCTTGCACTATAGCACAAAGCCTTCCACAACCCCTTACAACGACTTGCACTTAGCTCTGCAAGCCTCTTACAATCATGGACAAAGCACTTACAAAATATATTAGCACTTATCTTACATCACATACATCCCTATCGCTTCTGATAGATGTCTAGATATCTATTTATACATTACAAAAGTGAGCCTAAGTGTGGGTAAACCCACGGGCCAACATCCCTTTCCCATTGCATATTCCCAAAAAAACAAAAGGGACCCAAAAGTGGGCCGAGATTCCGCCATCTCCGCTTTGTTTGGCGTTCCATCTTTGACAGGTTGTTGAAGTCCCAAAAATGGTCAAACATGACCAAGTATCTCCCAAAACTTGGTCAAGGGCCAACATGACCCCAACACTCATCTGTGACTCATCCCGAGTCACTCTGGTCTGATCAATTCTGCCTTGAATGCCTCGAGCTTGGATCGAGCTGCTTCGACCTACTATTGTGCTATGGCATCTTGTTCGACAAAATCCTAGATGAGTGCGTCATTGACGGGTCCCTCTAGGCATTATTCTGCTACACTCACAGCCTGTTCTAGCTCTTCTCCTTCGCTGTCAACCTCTGTGAACAACTGACATGCCTTATCTTGCACCGGTTGAAGTCGTTGAGTCACTTCCATCACTTTGCTCTGGATCATATGGATCTGTTGTTCGTATGTGCACTGCTCATGAGATATCTTCTTTCTTTCTATGGGTGACAGGGCCTTCAATTGTGTCTATAGATTTTCAGCTTCATACTTCACCTCCTGGAGCTGCGACTCCAATTTATATAACTTTGGGTTCTCGGTGAGGTTCTCATATGTCTGGGCACTACGACTACTTGGCTGCTTGCACTCCAAGGCAAGAGCTTTCAATATGTCAACTATGATGCGGGCAGTTATTTCTCTTTGGTCTCTGATCTCCTACAGGGTCTCAGGTACTGCACGAAGCTCTAGATCTGCAATGCGTTGCTGGAGCTTCTGAATTACTCCTTCCAGTTGTGCCACCTGTTGTGGAACCCATTCTTCTATCTGTACTTCGACGACAGTCACATAGCGAAGTGCTCTATTGACCAGTTCCTTTATCTCGAGTTGCTATGCGAGCAACTGTTCCTTGCTTTTCTTTAGTTCTTCTTTCTCGACATCCCATTTTTCTTGGAGAGAAATATTTTCTCATTCTGACATGCTGCGCTGATCCATAAGAACTCCTTGTACCTGTGTTAAATCTTGGGTGGCTTGCGTTGTTTCTTCTTGAGCCCATCGAAGGTGAGATTTGACTATATCAGCAATCCGGTGGAGTTGAGATGGCTCATCCCCTGGTTGTGGTGTTCCTACTGTCAGAGGCGCAGTGGAGACTACGTGGCTAGACTGTAGTGCATGTTGCACCCCTTGGAGTTAAATCTCAATACGATTATACATATGCTCCTACTTCACCTCCTGTGTCTCTACTATATCCAGCGCAACATCATTCAGGGCTGCAATGATGAAATTTAAGTCTTTTGGGGTCAGTGTGGTCTATAGCTTAGTCATGGGAGCTTTGGTCTTCTTCTGGGAAGAAGGTTTATGAGGTGAACCCTTCCTCTTCTTCAAAATCTCTGCTTCATCTCTATGCTTCTGTTCAACTTCTTCTAACTCTTCACCATCACCCTCTCACTCTGGTGTGATGGAAGAAATCTTCACTGAGGTACTACTTAAGTCTTTCACTTCGTTGATCTTCTGTCGCATGCTAGATCCGAGTAGATCCTACACGGTTTCTAGATTGTCTACATCAGATACGTCCACAGGGTCAGATGGAACAAGGAGGTCTGTCGACCATTCCTTTGTGATCTCCTCCAGATCTTCTTCTGTTAATATATAATAGGACTGTAATTGTTGCTTTTTCTCATTAGCGCGCATTTTGATGTAGAGAAAGTGTCTGTCTACGTTGAACTTCATCAGGGGCCGAAACCTGTAGAGGGTGTTCAGAGTGATGCATGGTGTAGACTGGATAGCTACTTTCAACTGATTATAATAGGAATGAAACACAAAATTTTACTTCAATTGTTTATTCATACCGTTTGAGTACCACAGGGTACTGAACTTCACAGCCAATGGTTCAAATGGCTCGATGTCTGGGAAGGTCGCACCTTCTGGCATCTCCCATGCAATGAAAGCAATTAATATCAGGAGCTAACTGAAATGGAACTCATATCCTTAGTCCTGGGCTTCTCTGTAGTCGAGCTCCAGTTGGTTTATAAGGTACTTTTCCCAATTCATCTGTACACCCTCCACGCACTTTCCTGCAAGGTCTACTACGAATCCAGTGACTTGGGTGGGCCGATTCTTGTGAACTAATTTCCCAGCAATTAGTTGACAGGCTAGGCACATTGCGCCATTCTAGATAGAGGCTACCTTGTAGCCTCACGTTCCCTTCTCGAAATCACCATAAGTCTCCTTTATAATATGTGCTAAGGCTTGGTCTATGGTCTTTCGAGGGTAAAAATCATGTGGGTCAGGGCCTTGCATGCTCAGCCCAGTGATCCGATGGATCAAGGTCGGATCCACTGTGATACGTCGGTTCATCCATAAATATCCTCCACGATAATAGGATAACAACAACTGAACACATGCATTCACTTCTTGATGTCGTACGAAGTGCGGGATCTTCATAACATTATGCAGGGTAGACTACGCGAGGTTATGAGTCCAAGGCTGGGGGATAATATTTGAATTCTTGCCTTTTGTCTTGGTCAGATATTTATGTGGGGCGAGCATACTATAAGCTTTACGGTCTCCGAGGTTGAATCCACTAAACTTAAGAACTACTATCTTATCCTGGTCTATGCGAACTGTGCGTATCCCTTTCGGGAGGTATGCAGTGACCAAGGCATAGTCAAAATATCTAGGCACACTATCTTTGTTCACTGCGCCGCTCAGAGGAGGTATATACGTAGGTAAGATGATTGGAATCAAATTATCATTCGCAAGATCATCTCTATGCTTCGTTCTCATCTCTGTCGTGATTCTAGAAGTTCCTGGTGTGGGAGCAGTCGATGGAGAAGCTTGGACTCCTCTTGTTGATGATGCTTGCACACCTGTAGACATCCTTCTTTCTGACATGAATTTCTTGGTCCTAATATCAAAGAGTACTTCCTTCACAGATTCTTCAAGTGCGCTAAGCTCCTCGGACATATGTGCTTCAGGGTTAATAATATCGGGTTTACGAAGTAATGTAGACATGGCAATAATATGGAAAGTAAGGGAGTAATGATCACTAGACAATATTAACCAAGGTTGCGAGCTCAAATTCTCTATTTGGCAAAAGTGTTCTTCATGCATGGCACGACGGGATAAATAGGAAACTCAACAACGAATTGCTTGCAACGAGTATGAGGCTTCATTAACTCTTGTTCTATCCATTACGCCACAGTCCATAGGTCAAGTGGTGAGCCATAAATATTTCTCCAGCCGTTCAAAGCATCATTAGAACGGATATATTGTCCCCAATGGCTATATTTCTTTGCCACAACGAAGTGACCTATGTCGTTGTTCTGATATCTTGGTGAAGCTCAAATTCTGCAAATTTTCCTTCTACGAGGCTCCCTCTGGAACCTTATGTAATTTATCCCTCTTCCTACTTAGCTTCCTAGCCTTCTTTCCAGTGAGCTTCGTCTCAATATTCTTCTTTCCATTATGATTCTCATCTTCTTTAGATATAGTTACTATGCGTTGTTGAGAATCTTTCAAGGTTAACATCTCTTCTGCCTCTAGAGTAAGTACTTTAGTCTTCTAAGGGTATTCTAATGGTCTTACATCTTTGACATCGGAGTCTCTAGGGTCAAATAGCTTTGATCTATTTTCATGTTCTTTAATCAATTGAGCGATCCTTCTAGTCATGAAATATTTTAACTCTTGTTTTTTTTGTTCTGAGGCTTCTTCTTCTTCCTTCCATCTGACTTGATCTCTTTCAATCCAAGGTTTCCCTAGTAACATGGTAAACGAGGCGTTGTTTTCAATACATTTGATAATCTCAAAATCTTCCTTTGTCAAAGTTCCATTGCCAGTCGTATATATTTGAGCAAGCCTCCCACATAAACTTACCAGCTTCCCTTTGAATAGTCCTATTCCTCCTAATGAAGGGATCATAGCAGGCTTCCCTATAGCTTCCCAAGTTCTTTTTGGTATAATATTCACTTGTGTCTCTTCATCAAGAACACAGTCAATGTCGAAGTCCCCTATTCTTGCTTCAATGCATTCTTTTTCTTTGAAAATATCTGATAATCTAACATGTCCGTGGTCATTCAGGGTCTCCTTCATTTGTATCAATACTTTCTCTGATTCTTGTTGGGGTTATGCCTTAGGGCTTTCTTGGTTCAGATTCATTCCTTCAAGCTTAGCGATCATTCTAGGGAAATCCAACACTTCATGGTCCATAGCCTTACAAAAAAGACAACTAGGTCTTCTGCTAGGGCATTCCTTAGCAAGATGTCATGGTCTTCTACAACTATAACAGAGGGTTAATCCTCTCTTTCTTAGAAATTATCCCCAGATTTTTCTGTACTATGCACTAGGATCATAGGAGGTAACCTGCAACAAATTCCTTCTAGGATCCTGCATCCATTTTTTAGTCCAAACATTCTTTCTATGCATAGGTATAACATATCTTTCATTATTCTTATCAGATCTATTCATATCAAACCTTCTTTCGTCTATTAACACCCTAGCTTTCAAACTAGGACAAAACCTATCAGATATACCTAGATCCATACTCTAGAAACAAAAATTTCCACTTATCTTAATTTTACAGAGCACAAATCTTTCGGATCTTATACTTCTTTAGCTATTCTTACCTTTAACAGAGCACAAAGTTTACATATCTTACCTCTTTCAATCAAAACTTCTTGCTTTTACCTTCCTTGGAGCACAAAGCTTTCAGATCCTGCTTCTTTTCTATATATTCGACCTTCTTTCTTTCAGATCTAGCCTTCTCTCTTCAGGTCAAGATTCTTTTTCTTAGATCTAACCTTCTTTATTTAGCACAAATCTTTACAGATCAAGTAGAATACTGGGCACTAGGGCACAACTCTAGAGCTTCCACAGTTTCAGGATGAATCTTCGCACAAAGCTTCCTCTTTCTTAGTTCCCAACAATCACAGTTTCAGGTCTTGGCAGCGGAACCATTTGTTGCCATAGGGGCAGACCCAGTGTTCAACACTCAAGAGCGCACCAACAAATCCCTAACTACCGGCCCTTTCAACGACACCTGCAAAGCAGATGAAGTCTCATCTGAGGCAGAGGCAGGGGTGGTTGCAGGACGCAAGTGTCTGCAACCTTAGCTAGGACACAGATCTGTGATTATATTGCTTACATAGTACTTAGCATAGATCATTAGTCAATATTCAACCCTTATTATACTTCGCAGATAACACATAACATCACAGCATTCACTTAGATATAATGTATTTCATCACTTAGCAACAGTAAAACAAATCAGATCTGGTAGATCAACACTAAGCATCTTCATACATGTCAGATCTAACATTCACACACCTGTAAGAATCACAAAGAATTAGTAGATCTATTTAAATATATCAAAGCACTTAGCAAAAGAAGGGATTTTAGTCTTAATGCTCTCCTCTTTTTTGGATCACAATGGAGAGGAGTAGAACCGTGTGTTAGATAAAACTTAATGTCATCAAACCAAGAATTAGAAACAACTTGGGTACAACATATTTGATTTTGACTATGTTGATTTACAGTTAAGACATTAATTTTACTCTGTTGTTCTTCAACTGAATCAACCACTAGTTTGCATAGACCTTAACCTCTGACAATTTTTGCATTGGTAATTTTGAGGTCATACTCTTGTAACGATGTCATCTAGTTTGCCCATTTTTCACCCAATTCCTTTTGTACTAACAAGTTTCTGACAGTAGGATAAGGAACAATGACTTTAGTTCTGGATTTCAGTAGATACGATCGAAAATGTTTTACTGCTTTAAAAACTATATAAGCCTGTTGATCTACAAATAGGTAATTAAGATCTACTCCCTTGAAGGCTGAGCTCATAAAGAAATGGGTATTTCATTGCTTTCAGTGTTCTTTTAGGTCAATACAATGGCATAAGATCGATCAGAGGCGAACGTATATAGAGTAAAATCTTGTGAAAAATCAGGACTCATTAAGGAAGGAGCCTCTACAATGGATTTTTTGATGGAATCAAAAGCTTAATTTTTCTGTGGTCCCCAATGATACTAAACATCCTTTTTAATCAAGTTTTGTAATGGTCTTACCATTTCTGAAAAACTCAGGACAAACCTTCTGACAAAATTGATTTGGCCTAAAAAAGATTGCATAGATTTTTTGGAGGAGGGGGGAGGAAGTTTGGCAATGGCTTGAGTTCTTTCGGGATCGATGATCATCCCATCACTAGATGCTATGAATCCGATAAGTTTACCTTGTTCCACTGCAAATATAGACTTCTTAGGGTTGAGAGATATGTCATACTTGTGGCATCGTTGTAGGACAGACCTAAGGTGAGACAAGTGATCTTTCTTGTTTTTGGAGAAAACAGTAACGTCATCAAGATAGACCACTACGGATTGATTGATGAGACCACAAAAAGCAATATTCATTTCTCTCTGAAAAGTAGCCATGGCATTTATAAGCCCAAAAGGCATTTTCCTGTAGGTGTAAGTACCGCATGGGGTACAAAAAGTGGTTTTTAACTGGTCTAGGGGAGACATGAGGACCTGGTTTTATCCCGAAAAACCGTCTAGCAGTGATAGTCTTTCAGAACCACATACCTGCTAAAGAATTTGTTCCGTTGGAGGAAATGGATAATTGTCTTTTTCAAATGCTCGATTCAAATTTTGAAAATCGACACAGAGTCGAATTTCATCACTTTTTTTCCTTACAGGAATAAGATTAGACACCCATTGTGTGTGTCTTACTAGGAATATTATCTTTGCATTCAATAGTTTGTTTAGTTCTTTCTTGACTGTCGGTTCTAGCTTAGGGTGCATCTTTCTCAACTTCTGTTGAAAAGGTTGAGTCTAAGGTTTCATAGGGATGATGTGTTGTATTATGTTAGGGCCAAAAATTTTTAAATCATCGAATGTCCAAGCAAAGAAATCCTTGAATTATCTAAACATATTTATAAAAGTGGACTGCTCTTGCTCAGAACATCTCGTTCCTAGATTAATATATTGTGGATTATCTTTAGTCCCTATATTTACCTTTTCATGAGTCAAGAAAGAACTGTTTTTTTTACAATTTACCGATTTTCTGAATTTATCATGCAAATAATAAAACTTTTCTAGTCTTACCATGGATTTAGGGATAGAATTTACCAGATCCGATGTTGATTCGGGAGACCTCAGGTCTGATATTACCGTTAAATTGTGGAGATCTTCATTGTGGGTGCCTTCATCAATAACCACACCTTGGAAGGTGTCCTCCATGTGCAAAAACCTGATGATACGTTGATCATCATCAAACACTCTCTAGTTAGTGACGTTATCTGGGACTGATGGTTTGAACAATAACTCAATTGAAAATGCATTTGGAGAAAGACCTTCTGTGGGCAAAAGTTTAGAAGCGACGTTAGCTAATAAATCAGCCTCAGAATTGTTTAATCTCGGAATTGATGTTAAATGTGGAAAACTTGAGCATTAGATTCCATACCTCAGCTTGATAACTTTTCAGGTGTGGTGATAGGTAATGTATGGAGTTTCTTACCTGTCTAACCACAATTTCTGAATCACCGAATACCATTAAGTTCTATACATTCATATCTACCGCTTTCTTGAGTCCTTGCAAAAGTGCCTCATATTCGGCGGTGTTGTTTGTACATTCAAACTCTAATTGGCAGGCGATAAAAGTTTTATTACCTGTCGGGTCGATGAATACACATCCTACACCAAATCCTTCTCTATATTTGGATCCATCGAAGTAGAGAGACCATATGTGAGCTTCATCGGCAGTGTTAGGCATATTTGGTAACGCTGTTGACTGTGTGCATGTTATGAGTTCTGATTGTTGTTCTGGATCAGTGATGGGGGAGGTTTCAGCCATGAAGTTACCGAAGAAGGTGTTCATTCCTTGCATTTCGAGTGAATTAGTGGAAGCATTAAATGGTTCATTAGCATCATTCAAATCTGTCACAGTGTGCTTGAGGTAATGCTCACGATTAATCCTAATTCTGTCTGGCTTTCCATTCTCTGGTAGCCACAAATGAGACCAGTTTGTTGCAAAGTATCCATGCAGTTGTTCGGACCAATCCCTGCTTAAGAATAAACCATAAACTTCAGGGATGTCAACAACAATGATATCAATAATTTGGTGAACCTTAGGATTAGAGGATAGCCTAACGAGTACATTCTTTAGTTCACCAATTACCTTAACATTCATCCAATCGAGCTGAATGATTTTAAGACTAGCAGGTTGATTCAGTGGCCAACCAAGTTGTCTGATACGGGCCAAAGCACTGTGTGTCCTTAAAATTGACTGACGAACAATTTCTTGTACGTCGGACCCTTGAGGGTTTGGTGTTACTGGCTCAATGGGAATCTGGAGATTTTTGTTTGAGGTAGTTGTTGTTTGAGAGGTAACGGTGTTGTCAAAATGACTCCTTGTTACTATAGGGGAGTGAGTGTGTGGGGGAGGAGTCTTGTGACTTCCACGTTCCATCAATTGTATTCAAGCCCTCCTTCTAGCGCCATTTGTTGATGGGAAAAAATGATCATCCGTCAACTAGAAGAACGAGTCCGGTCTGGGGTTGGCTAAATAACCCAAGCCATTTGGTGTAACTCGTTCTGACAGGTTTAATGGCTCCGTTAGCCAATCTAAAAGTCCTAAAGAAAAAAAAAATGAAGTAACTAACTAATTACTAATTACCATATATATATATATATGCACATATGTATGAAGTGACTATTGTAGATGTATTTAAATAGCATATTTACTTATCTTATTTATGTACATGATATGCACACTGCAATTTTTAATCTAAACTTACAAAACTCAATGTGAAAAAATGACTTCTTTGAAAAAGCAAATAAAGAAAGAACATAAGATATTTTTTTGTTTTTCCTTTATCAATCTAAACTAATAAGAAAAATACTATGAAACAAAAATATGTGGATGATCAAAAGCCAGACCATATATTCGAGTTTCAGTGATGAATAAATGACAAAAAAAAAATGAGCTAACCTGTTAGTGAGTTAACGATATGCATCCAAACATCTGTATGATTAGAGAACATCCAACCATCTTGTCCAAGAGGGAAACCTGCAATGAACCTTAAAATTGTTCTGAATAAATGAAGAACAATGTGTTGGCAGTCGAGTTTTAATAACATAAAGAATGATACAAATAGTTGTTGTAATATTATGATTGCAAGCAATTACATTTGAGATAAATCTAATTGTAACAACGTGCATTTAATCATTCAACTAAAAATTAAAGAGAAATCCTGTCATTTGAGTTGAATAAATGACCACTCTGTTTAATATCTGAAGCATCAAATATGGACAATATTTTAAAAAGAATTATCCCAAAAACATAATAGATTGTGAACTCTAAATCTATCAAAAACTATTAGTTTATCAGGATAAACAAACCATAAACGAAAACACCATTTACAGGAAGCTAAAGCTGAAATGAAAATTTTTGTTCCATTCAAGTTTGTGAATTAATCATCCACCTTCAACCCCAGGCCAAGATGTCCTCTATTACAAAATATTGTGTATTTAAATATTTCAGGCAAACTAAGCATCCTATATTATAATATAGGATCAAATCCCAAGAGGATTTACTAGTTACAAAATTAGAGGGTGATAAAACCACTCAATATCAAACAGTATCTCCCAAAATTATAAAAGGTTTGTTTCTGTTTTACAAAATGAGCCAAAAGAAATGGCTAATTAACTAAGCCCAGAAATACTCCATCTTTTGAGATCACCACAAGATACATGATATCCTGAAAGAAAACAAAATGAAGAAATTAGGCATTTATTCAACAAATATTTTCCAAAAATTTTCATGAGAATTGGTTGGCTACAAAATCTGTTGATTATGTAGCTAGTCTTATTTTAAACAACATAAATCTAATTCAATCCATATTAATAAAAAAAAATCAATAAAAGCACAACTAAGATAAAAACAAATCTTTACCTTTCAACTGAATACTAAATTTGACTCATAGAACCTCAGAGTTGATCACTGCTTTAACACACTCAGCATTTTTTATTATGACATTTCCAATTCTTTTCAAGCGTTTTCCTTGTCTTTGTGCATTGATCTTGAGTTCATGTTTTTCACTTGTTAATGATTCAATCTGAGCTGCGAGGGTCTTGATCTTCGCTTGAAGGAAGGGGACATCTGTGTAATATTTTCCTATCCAATGAAAACACACTTCACACCGTGGATCTGGAACAGTTGGTTGAGGAAACACATGACTGTGTGTCAAAACAATACCATTGTCCACTGTGGGTTTTTGACTGAGTTTGATCCCTGGAAAATCTTCGTTATGTTTCAGGCTAGGTGGAAGATTATCTACAAAATCGTAAGTCTGACTGAGATCCGGTTTATGGTAATTTGGGTCTTTCCTTGCCAAGAACTTTTTGATCTCGGAATCGGATCTCTCATGGACCTTGATCACTTTGATTGAGCTCACATGACCTCTTGTTTTATTTCGTAAACTCCTCGAGATTAATCTCCCAACTCTTTTGTTATTAAACCCTATGTCTGAATTGTTTTTTGACAGTTTGTGCGAGTGCCTATTTACGGTCTTTGCAATGGTGTTAGGGAAAACATACTACTCACACTCAGGAGATTTAATGACTCTAGGGTCAACATCTTGTTTTTCGAACATAGGCTCATCGAGCGCAGCCTTATCACAGGGTTCTTTGCATAAGAAAACTGGTATGTCACTCGAAGGAGCAGGGGGATTTTTCAGCATAGCCTTATTAACCACAGGCATCTCTACAGGATTTGATGCAACGAAGTCATTGCAAGTTAGGAAAGTATCCCAATCGTCGCCCTGTAGTTTAAAATGATGGACTAACAACAACCTAATTAACCCATGGTGGAATAAACTGAAATTTAAACTCTGCCTTTTATATCTCTTAGCCATTTTATAAAAACTCCTCAATAAATAAAATGGCATGTTTAACTGAAAATCGATGAAGTGCATTAGCAGTCTTATGTGGTAAAGGAAAACGAGCCCGTAGCATCCTTCACAAGTAACAAATTTCCTTAACACAGCCAGTAACCCATGCCATCTATCTTTCAACAAAGAAATTGGCATACCTTTGTCATAGCATTGGATCTTCCAAGAGGTAACGAACAGACTCCATGGCACCTCCTCAAACTTGGAATTCTTAAACCATTTTTTCCCAGTAAGGGGAAGGCCCGTTGCCTCGCTCAAAAATTCCTCGGTGATTTCTAATTGAATATCACCCACTTTGGCTCGGCATCCATTGAAAGAGAGGGCAAACTCTTGGGCTGCTTGCAAGTTGTAACCCTGGAATTTCTTGAGAAACTCAACCCAACCTTGACTCTTAAGGTCTTCACTCGCATCATCATACAAAAGCAAGGTTTGGGATCCATTTGGTTCGACACGGATGACAGGGGCCATAAGGGTTCGGACAAGCAATCACGAAGGCAGACATAATTCACTGTGAGTATGCAGGGTTTCAAAAATAGAGGAAACTAGGAAACCAGAGCAAAAACCAAAGGAATAAAACTCATCAATACCCTAGCGCAACCAAAATGAGAGCATAAGGGGTTTCAAAACATGAAAATCGGGCATTTTGTGCAATGAATTCCCGAGTATAGGATGAAACCCAAGAACTTAACTTAGAATGATGGACCTATCAATTCAAACTACCACCTCAAACAGAGTACAGAACAGGATCGGGTGTGTTTGAATCTAATCATTGTGTAAAGGGTGGTGTTGATTTTTTAAGGTTAGGAGAAGAGGTTCTTTATGAACCAAAGAATAACGACCATTTGAAATAAAAATGATTTACCAAAAATTATAAATGAAACAAAACCATAGTCTATTGCCAATCGATTCTTGGTGTATCATTTAAGTACTCAAGATATATCTCATAACCCATGAGAAACTTAAAACAATTGTTTTATTGATATGAGATAAGCTTCAAAGCAAAACAACATTCCTTAAAAGATTTGTAAGAACATTTGCCCTTCTAGAGAAATAAGCCTTAGATACAATTGCAATACAATTATAAGTTTCAATGTTTCATTCATGCTTTCAGTCATGAATGAAGCATGAAAACGAAAAATAGGAACAATAGAAACACCCTTTTACAGCCGAAAATTCACCTTCAAAGAGCAATATTTATATGACAAAGTGTAGGAAGCTACATAAATTATTATTTTTCTCTTTAAAAGGTGAAAATATTGTGGGGCTGCCAACACCATGCTATATCATTTTCTCTAAATACATAATCCATAATCCATACTTAGTCATACTCAATTGTTATATCATTATTGCATGTATATAACAACAAACTATTATAAGTCCTCAAGCATTCCATATGCATATCAGAGCATGTGCATATCCACAATACACATCCATATGCACCAAGCATTCACTATCAACTTTCCAACTAATGCATATGCATTCTAACTTCATTGTTATATCATTATTGCATGTATATAACAACAAACTATTATAAGTCCTCAAGCATACCATATGGATATCAGAGCATGTGCATATCCAAAATGCACATCCATATGCACCAAGCATTCACTATCAACTTTCCAACTAATGCATATGCATTCTAACTTCATTGTACACATCATGCACTCTAGTGCATTTATGCTTCAATTAACTTATTTGTTTATTTATTTATTTTGTAGCTGGTTTTCCTTGAATTTCTTCATATCCTTGTTGGCTTGTGTGCTCCCATTCTGCTCATCTGCACTATTGTTCCATCATATGAACACTTTCTATCCAAGTTCTACTTGGCCATTCTGCAATCCAACCAATGTGTTATATTTGCAGCAGCTTCTCTTAGGCAGTCATATCCAAAATTTACCTTTATGAAACATTCCAGAACCTTGGAATGAAGTAGCTTAGAACATTCCATCACTTTACTACCACACATTCTTGAATGCAATATTGTTACTCCTAGTTGTCTATTAGATTGCTTCATTAACATTTCCCTGTGAAACCATATCTTTCACAGTTAATACCATTCCCAATGGAAGTATATTTTCATTCAATGGCACTTTTCAAGTGAAAGAGAATTTATTATTCTATCTCCAATTTCTCTGCATTGGAATCATGCTTCCACTATGAAATCTGATACCATAAGTCAATTTCTTTCTCTGAGTAGCTTTAGTCAAGGTATTTATCTCATAGCTAGAAAATCCATCCCACGAAATCATGTGGTTGGCACACAAAGATGATCCATGTATCACCTCATAAGATTTTTGTTCTCTTTCACATGAAGCTTACAACTATCTACACATTTATACCTTCAAGGCTATGGAGTCTTAATTTTCCTTTCTAAGCCCATTAATTATGTTCTTCACCTTCTAGATTCATGTCTTATGTGAGGATTCTTGCTTTTTCATTTTCAATTCATTCAAATTTTGTAGTTGTTGACTAAAACTTTTATTCCACTATTCTTTAGTCCTTTATCCACTTTTCATTACTTTCCATGTAGCTCTTTATTGCCTCGTCCAAATTCTATAAGATCTGTCATGCTTCCATGACTCTGATATCCGATCCTAGTCTTGAATTAATCGGATTAAATATCTAATTATGTCAAATATGCAAGCAACCATTTTGTTAGAATTATACATATTATAAAAAATTGTCAATTAATGTTACATGTACTTTTTCAGCTCATTTTACGAAGAATTATATCACAGTTTTTCACATTACAATAATTCCAGGTCATTCTCCTCTGAATCATCTTTCCAACGACTATACTCTTTCCCTGATCCTATTTCTGATCCAAAAGTTATGGTTTCCTGAAAAATCCATGTTCACCCTATTTGTGTGTTATAAAAATAGGATCGCGGTGCAATAAAATAAAACAAATGCATAAATAAAAACACAAAATATACACAATACAATAGACACACAGATATACGTGGTTCACCCAGTGTGGGCTACATCCACCAGAGAAATTATTAGATTCGTTTGTTTTATTATCCAATAAAATGAAGGGATACAACCTACAACACACTCGTTGTAACTTCCTCTTCTTTCTCTCACAGTCTCCTAAATGAGAATACAATATTCATAATGATACCCATATTCATAATGGTCCATATTTACTATATAATTTCAATATACATTTACAAGGAAATTTTTCCTTCTAGGGATTCACCCACGAACCTCTGTCGGGGGTCTGCTTTCCCCCGAACCCTGCAGAGTGGGAAATCCTCCCTTCCAACACCCCCATGTGGAGGGGTGTACAGTCTTCATGGGGTATAAACATGACTGAAAAAAAATACCTATGAATCAGGAAGATAATCAGGCTCTAACACCAACAATCTCCCACTTGGAGACTAATCACAACAACTCCATCATTGTTGTATTTTCTAGAATATGATCCTTTTTGGATCTGGAAAATTTCTCATCTTCACCTTCATGCTTGAAGACCAACTGAAACTGAGCAAGAACTCAGTTTCTCGCTGGTAACTCCCTTTATTAACATGTCTGCAGGATTCTGGCTAGTATGTATCTTTTCCAACTTCAAATGTCCATCTTCCAAGATTGATCATATGAAATGATACCTGAGTTGTATATTATTAGTCCTCGAATGGAAGGTTGAGTTATTTGCAATATGAATGGCACTCTCATTGTCATAGTACAACCTGTTATTCTTCTGCTTCTTTCCCAATTCCTCCATAAACCTCGGTAACCAAATCATCTCTTTACTAGCCTCTGTAGCAGCAACATACTTTGCTTTCATTGTTGAAAGTGCAACAACCTTTTATAGTTTCAAAATCCAACTTATTTTCGTTCCACCTATAGCAAAAACATACCCTGTGGTGCTCCTCCTTCTATATTTATCACCTGCCATATATGAATCAACATATCCCTATAGAACAATGTTTGAACCTCCAAAACATAATGCATGAGTAGTAGTACCTCTCAAATACCTGAGAATCCACTTTACTTCCTCCCAATGTTCTTTATCTAGATTGTTCATATACCTTCTCACAACTCCGACTACATGTGCAATATCTAGTCTTGTCCAAACCATCGCATACATCAAGCTGCCAATTTTTGATGAATAAGGGACCCTGGACATGTATTCTATCTCCTCCTATGTCTTGGGACACATTTCTTTGGTTAATTTTAAATGGTCGTCCAAAGGTTTACTAACTAGTTTTTCATTCTGCATTCTAAACCTCTCCAACACCTTCTCTATGTACTCACCCTAAGACAATGTCAATTTGTGATTTTTCATATCTCTTGGTATTCTCATACCAAGGATAGTGCTCAGAATGACATCTACTATAACCTTGTTCTGTCATAAACCTATCAAACTTCAAATACCATTGCCTTGGAGCTTGTTTTAGGCCATACAAGCTCTTCATCAACCTACATACCAAATTTTCCTTCCATTTTACTTCATACCCCTCTGGATGTTGCATATAAATATCTTCCTCCAAATCCCCATGGAGAAAAGTTGTTTTTACATCTAAATGTTCAAGATGAAAATCTTCTATTACCACAAGGCTTAAAACAGGCCTAATTGAAGTCATCTTAACAATAGGAGAAAATATTTTATCAAAATATATACCTCTCTTTTTTCCAAACCCCTTTACAACAAGTCTAGCCTTGTACCGTTTTTTTCCTCCATCTTCTTCCTTCAACTTATAAACCCATTTATTCTACATTTCTCTTTTTCCTGTAGGAAACTGAACCAAGTCCCAAGTTTGGTTAGTGTCTACCTTCATTGCCTCTTCATAACATTCTGATTCACCAGAATCAATCAACAATAAATAATACAATGATTGAGAGTATCGTTTAGGGGGGTCTACTTAACCTAGTAGATCTTCTAACAACACTTGCAGGAATTTGAGGTACTTGATGCTCCTATTGTTGTACATTTTGATTTTCCGGTACCTTTGGAATTTATTTTTCAGTGATCTCATCAAGCACTATGTATTTTAGTTTTTCTTTTTCTTGTTTCTTTCCTTGCAACTGATCTTTGTACATGACCTTCTCATTGAATATGGCATCTCTACTCCTAATGATTTTTTGATTTTCATAATACCATAAGCGATAACCAAAATCATTAACACCATAGCAAATAAATGTACACTTCTTGAATTTTTCCTCAAGCTTTGTTATATTTTCTTTATCAATATGGACAAATGTTTCACAACCGAAAGTCTTCAAAAATGAATAGTTTACCTTTTTACCTGTCAATGTATCCTCTGGAATGACACCATCCAAATAAATTGAAGGTCCTTTGTTTATCAAGTAAACAAAAGTATCTACAACATCTACCCAAAACTGTAAGGGAAACCATGCATGCAATCTCATACTCCTTGCACGCTCCATGATTTCCATGTTAATCCTTTCTGAGACACCATTTTCTTGTGGTGTTCTTGGAAATGTCTTCTCTCTACGAATCCCATTGTATGAAAAATAATCATCAAACTCCTTGCTGCAATATTCACCTCCATGTTTTGATCTGAGACACTTCAACATTTTTCCTGTCTCATTCTCAACCAAAACTTTCCATTTCTTAGAAGTACCAAAAACATTAGATTTTTTGTTGAATGCAATAAACCCAAGTTTTTCTAGTTGTGTCATCAATAAAAGTAACATAATAAAGACAGCCACCAAGAGATGATAACTGAGTTGGTCCCCATACATCTGTATGCACAAGTTATAACCTTTCACTCTTCTTTTCTTTTCTGACTCTGAGAAATATGATTGTCTTATGTTTTCCATAAACACAATGCTCACAAAAATCCAAATCAATTTGTTTAAGATATGGAAACAAATTTATTTTTTGAAGTATCTACATCTTGTTCGCACTCATGTGTCCAATCCTATGATGCCACAGTGTTGTATCCATTCATGTAGAAGCTAAAGAGATAGAAGAATCAATATTACCAGTACATAAATACAATGTACCTACCTTCTCTCCTTTTGCTATCACCATTGATCCTCTGGTGACCTTCCATGCCTTGTCTGTAAATATAGATATACAAACTTCACTTGATAACTACCTTGTTGAAATCATATTTTTCCTTAGATATGGAACATCTCTTACCTCTTTCAACAACCATTTATTTTCATTCCTTTGCTTTATTTTTACCTTTCCCATTCCAACAATTTTGCATGGTGCATCATCACCCAAATGAACCTGTCCAAAATCACCTTGAACATAATCTAGAAAATGTTTCCTATGGGGTGTGTCATGAAATGAAGCCCCTGAATCTATTACCCAATACTCAGAAATATTATCTACAGAAAGAATCAAAGCATCTTGTAACACATCACATGTTACATTTGCTTCCTGATTTTTCTTCTGTTGTCCATCTCTTTGTTTCTTTAGAGATATGTAGTCTTTCTCTAGATGTCCTTTCTTCCCACAATTCAATCACTCTATCTTTCCAAGTCTGGATTTGGATCTTTCCTTCCTATAATTCCCATGGTTCCCTAAGCCCTCTCCTATATCCTTTTGTCTTCCCCTATTTTCGATGTTTAGCACGTTACATGATGTCTCACCTGTGTTTTTCTGTCACATTTCCTTGCTAAGGATAACACCAACAACATCATCAAATTTTAGAGTGTTTGAACTAGAGACGGAGTTACTTACATCCATGTCCAAGTCATTCCATCTTTCTGGTAATGAGCACAAGATTAGAAGAGCCCTAACCTCATCATCAAAGTCCAATTTTACATAACTTAGTTGATTAGTAACCATATTAAATTCATTTAAATGATTTTCAACAGACCCACTTTATAACATCTTCATATTAAATAATCTCTTCATTAGAAATAACTTATTGGATGTCGAGGATTTTTCATACAGTTTAGCCAATGCGTCCATCACCTCCTTCGTTGTCTTTTCTTTCGAAATATTGAAAGCCACTGACGCTGCCAGGCTTAACCATATCGTTCCTAGTGTCTTTCTGTCAAGAACCTCCCATTCTTCATTCTTCATGGTCGTCGGCTTCTTTGTTATTCATCCCAATGGTATGAATAGATCCTTTTGATATAAATAATCTTCCATCTGCATCTTCCATAACTAGTAGTTTTGGTTGTTAAATTTCTCGACCCTAAACTTTCCATCTTCCGTTGCTCCCACTCGAACCAGGAACCCACTTTTATTGCGAGTTACCTTTCTCTCTGATACCAGTTGTTAGAAAAATAGGATCGCGATGCAATAAAATAAAACAAATGCGGAAATAAAAATACAGAGGATACACAATACAATAGAGACACAGATATACATGGTTCACCCAGTGTGGGCTATATCCACCAGAGAAATTGCCAGGTCCTTCCTTTTTATTATCCAGTAAAATGAAGGGATACAACTTACAACACACCTATTGTAACTTCCTCTTCTTTCTCTCACAATCTCCTCTCTTAGAATACAATATTCACTATGATACCATCCACAATACATTTCCCTCATAAAAGAGGGTTGCCTTCTAGGGAAAAAAACCATAACATAACTTTTATTGCCATATATGTGACCTTATAATGAATGGTCCATATTTACTATGAAATTACAATATACATTTACAAGGCAAATTTTCCTTAGGGGGCTTCACCCTCAGAATCTATAGGGGGGGCAAGCCCCACCTGCAACACCCCCCGTGGAGGGGTGTACAATATTCATGGGGTATAAACATGGCTAAAAACAAAGACTTATGAATGAGGAAGATAATCAAGCTCCACAATCAACATTGTGCATTTTCTCCACTAGTGAAATTTTATTGCAATGCCAACTTCAGTCAACTGCAGAAGAAAATATGTTAGGAACTAGAGAAACTTTTATATGAGGTGTAGATAACAAAAATGACAAGGAATTCATAACAATTCTCATATTTTCATTTTGATGCTCCATTCAAAACTACAACAATCTGGAAATGACAACTTTTCCCTTTTTCACCTCTTTTTCCAGACTTAAGATTTTTTAGCAAAACTAGATATCTCTCAATCTGTGCACTTCTAGGAATTTTTTATTAAACCAAAGTTGTTTTTCTTGATGAGTAAATAAAATGTAGAGTAAATAAAAATTTTCAGTTTTGTCATATGGGGTCACTTTTCCTTCTCCTAAAATCTCAAAAATCTCAAAAAAGTGGCCCGGAATAGTGGATTCTTGTCCTATTTCAGCATCCCCATTCCAATCCCCTTAGTATTTATTTATTTCCTTCATGGGTTATTACTGTGTCTTCTTTCTGGAAACTCTCAATGAATTTCAATGTAATTTGGGCCTCTGCCAATGATCTGGAATCATATCTTTAAAAACCATTATTTCACATTTTTTTACAAATCTAAGAAGAAATGACCAATGACCCTATCTAGAATTTGTGTAGATCTCATCTCTATGGAAAAAACCCATAAGTTTCATTCAAATCTGACTTAATCGGCTTCAGTTATGGACAAAATAAGAAACTGGCTCCAGACTTGTTTTTTGTTTTACGACACTATGGAGCAGTTTTGCCTATGGGGCAATCTGCACCATTAATATTAAAATTAGAATAGATATGTACCCTTCATCGGAGGTTCCCATTCAGAGTGTTGAATAATTGGGATAAAATGGGACTTCGAAAAGAGGGTATCGAAGAATATTTCTCTGTGATATCGTTAGAGCTTTTCATTCGGAGTTCAAAAAAATAGGTAAGTTTCATTGCTCTGACCAAAGGGTATTGAAGAATATTCCCTTTCAATATCTTATCACTCAAATTTAAAAATATTAGGTAATATTCACTACTTTGATCAGAGGGTATCAAAGAATATTCCCCTTCAATACCTTATCACTCGGAGTTCAAAATATTAGGTAATCTTCTTCGCTCCGACCAGAGGATATCGAAGAATATTCCCTTTCGATACCTTATCACTCGAAGTTCAAAAGATTAGGTAATCTTCACTGTCCTAACCAGAGGGTATCAAAGAATATTCTCTTTCGATACCTTATCACTTGGAGTTCAAAAGATTAGGTAATCTTCACCGCTCTAACCAGAGGGTATCGAAGAATATTCCCTTTCTATACCGTCAGAACTTATAACTCACAGTTCAGAAAGTCAAAGAAGTTTCATTGCTCGAAAAAGGATGGTATCGAAGAATATTCCCTTTTCGATACCGTCAGAACTTTTCATTCGGATTTCAAAATATTGATGAAGTTTCACTGCTTCGAAAAGGAGCGTATCAAAGAATATTCTCTTTCTATACCTTATCATTCGGAGTTCAAAAGATTAGGTAATCTTCATCGCTCCGACCAGAGGGTATCGAATAATATTCCCTCTCGATACCGTCAAAAATTTTCATTCAGAGTTCATAAGATTGACGAAGTTTCACTACTTCGAAAAGGACGGTATCGAAGAATATTCCCTTTTCGATATTGTCAAAAATTTTCATTCGAAGTTCGAAAGATTGACAAAGTTTCACTTCTTTGAAAAGGAGGGTATCGAAGAATATTCTCTTTCGATACCATCAAAACTTTTCATTCAAAGTTCAAAATCTTGGCGAAGTTTCACTACTCTGAAAAGAAAGATATCGAATAATATTCCATTTCGATACCATCAGAACTTTTCATTCAGATTTTAGAAGATCGGTGAAGTTTCACTGCTCCGAAATGGAGGGTATCAAAGAATATTCCCTTTCGATATTGTCGTAAATTTAATTCAGAGTTATGAAGATCGACGAAGTTTCACTGCTCTCAAAAGGAGGGTATCAAAGAAGATTCCCTTTCGATACCGTCAGAACTCTTCTGAACGAGATCTTCTGAAAACACTTTTCTGAAATAGCATCTCTGGGAGATCTAATGACTAAGAATAATCTCGATTGATGTAACAACTCTCATTCTTTAGGCATTCTACCATCGGGCTTCTCTTCATGCCCAACTCTGAATTCCTTCTTAAACTTCCTTCCCAAAGGCCTCTCACGAACTCCTTTCTAGGACCTCTATGATTGAATATTGACCATTAATATTTGAAGTCGAATCAATCTGGGCCATTAGTCCACAAAACTACCCAGTTTCCATGAAACTCACAAAAAATCAACTTCCAAGTCCGAATTCAACTCTGAAACTACAAATCGATGCCATAAATCACTTCTTGAACTACTCGGAAGCACTGAAATTTGAAATATGCTCAGAATTTGGGGATTTCACTTATGTTATTCTTCGTTTCCCCCCCAAATTCGTCACAAACAAATCCGTAATAGTGAAATTTTAACAAACTCGCAAAATTTCTGGTCCATAACAGTCTGTTGTTGAATCAAAATCTCTCATACCAATTTATAACGTACCCAACCACCCACCGGCTAGCCACGCTACCTCCAAAACTCACTTCTAAACTGATTTTGAATTCTGATAATAATTAATTTGAAATGAAGCATGAAAGACTCACATGCATTAATCAAGATCCATGCTACAACATAAAATAAATAAACATTGTGTCATGGACAACAAATAACCAACAAGCATGTACATAGAAATACATCTCAAAGATAATCAAATACACATCGGAAAGTACATTGTATAGAAAACAAAGAGAGCACTTATCTTTGCAAGTCAACATTCACCAACTAGTTGAAGACCAAGGACGTTCCTCCCAACCATAGACATTGTTGTTCATTTAATCTCAACAAGTCCTAGGAAAAATCTAAAACACACAATAGTTGCCTAACTAACTCTCAGGTTTCCCAACCATACAACAAATCTTAATTTCCAGCTATATTTCCCCTTCAGCCTACACAACCCAAAGAAATCAACACCTTTCTCTGCCATGCAATCCCTCAAGATGTTCCATTTATCTCTAGGGCTCCAGTTCTACTGGTCAGGAAATATCCCTACTGGAAACTCCAAGGATTCCCAGTTGTGGACAGTTCTTTCTGAACTTCCATCAATCTCATGCACTCAAGAATCCATTCCCTTTTGGAATGATCAGTAATTTATTACAACCATCTAGCAATGGCTCTCGTCTTCCAACCATTCATTTCCATGCTCAAACCAAGAGAGCACGAATTAGCAAGAATGAGGCACCAAAAAATGAAAGAGTAAGAAGGGTGTAACAATGAATGAATAAGAGAAAGTCCACCCCAAAACAACCACGGGAGATGTTTATAATTACATGAAAACAAGAACCACATGGCCTTCCTCCCAAGAAGCTCTTGTAACCACTTTTCCCAATTAACACCAAAATGGGTAAATAAAATATAATAAAAAGAGTTCGCCCCTTTATCCCCCTCTCCCGTGGAATCATATCCCCCTATATATTTTCCTTGTATGTCTTGAAGCCAATGGTGTATTTGATTAATATACATAGATGTATTACATTTCCTAGGAACTTTTTCCCTTTTTCAACTTTACCACCTCACCAGCCTAAGTCACATTGACATAATACTAGTTCATAGGGATTAAAACCGGGGTGTTACACTTCTATTCTGGCTACTGGAGAAAACTTTTCATCAAAGTCTACTGCTTCAACTTGAGCATATCCTTTACATACAAGCATTTCCTCATTTATCACTACTTTTCCATCCTCATTCAGTGTATTCTTTTATCCCCTATCCTAGGGATAACTAAGGAGATTATGTCTCACGGCCCACAGTTCCTAGACATGGAGTACCGAGAGCTAGAAGACTTGAGCTTGGCCCCGAAGGGCCCATATTTTCTTCAGTTCATCCCATATATCAGCAACAGTAGCATCCATCCCACCAACCTAGTCCTGAAGTAGTAGTGGGTCTTCCTCCATGAGGTAATGAGTCTGGGTATCATGGGGTATGTGTCACTCTGATTTTCAAAGCATTTGAATATGTTGCATTGAACTCTCCTTCATTTCATAACGTTTTCTTGGAAATTATGGTCTTTAACCTGTTCATACCTGGGGGTTGATAGAATGCCCTAGTAAGATGGTTCCCTTTAGGATGAGTTTCCACTGGGTGGGTCTATGAAAGGTCATTGTCCATTCCTTCCATATTTACCATTTTTCATCATTATCCCTCTCATATTCCCCTACTTTTGTTTGGGCATTGGGTTTTCCACACTAGTAAGGGTTGTACCTTGCCTTGTGGGAAGAAGGGGCTAAGGGCCCAGAGGGTAAAAGTAGCTGGAAAGAGTTAAAAGACAAAATAAAACCTTTGAGATGCTTCTCCCAGGGATTCCCGAGAAAACAATAAAAGGATTCTCAGTAAGAAAAGGGGAACCGTAAGATAAAATAAAACTCAAGGTCTAGTTGGTGGATGGGAGGTCTCATTATGAGCCGACCTATTAGGTCCATGGGCAAGTAGCGGTATGACACTATCATCTATCTGGTCACCAAATAAGGGTAGTGGCTCTTGGTGGCATAGCCAAGAGAAAGGGAGTCTCATCACGAGCCAAACTTCTCATTTCCGTGAAGTGCTTCTGGGTAACGTTGTCACCACTATTCACCATGCCAGAATAGTGTCCCCCAACTTTTCCCTTGAAAATAAAAAAGCGATAAGACAAAGAATAAAATGCATTGAATGGGATAGGAAACAATGGAATCCATGGAAAGGTGCAGCTCACCCTCTATAGAGGTACCCACATTCAAGACCTGCATTTCCCTATTATCACTGCACCCTTTTCCCAAACATTTCCCCTACACCATTTCACACACTTACATGACCTAGATTGGTCTTCAGCTAGGAAACACCCAAACTTGAGGAGAATTATCCCAATAGGACATCCTGAGACCCTCTCCAAACCTGACTTGTTAAACTACATAACATCTTTGAGCATTTTTCTGGGTAAAGGGGGGTTTGATGCACATGTTTGGTTAATTTGATTATTGGATGTGATTGACATTGCTATGATCCCTGTGAATTGTGATCTCATGGAGGGTGTAATTTTTGTTTCTGCAGTACCATGCCCGGTGGACAGGTGCATATGGGGAGATGATTAGCTCTGACCTCTATAGGGCTGAAAGCCCAGCAGATGGATGTTGTGACCCCAACCAGGGGTAGAGATACACCAGAGGATGGCACGAGGAAGAAAGAAGGACATTTTTTCCCAAGACACTCTGGTAGGCCTAGAACCAGGGGGGTTTTTCCCTTCCACCATGACGTTGGCCCTTGAGGGTCCCTTACATCATCATGTTGACCCTTGACATCATCCAATTAGGGTTTGGCATTTATGAGGACATTTTTGTGCTAGTTAGCACGTGTGGCAACATTTGGGGCCTCTAGAGGCCAATCGTTTTGCATTTGAGGCCTAACGTTCCATCCCAGGGGTCTAATGTCACCCTAGAAGGGCATGATGTCATCTCTAAAAGTGAAATTAGAGTTTAATTGTTGAATTTATGTAAGGACTAGATTTTTTATGTAATTTGGCCATGTCGTCCTTTTATGAACTAAAAACTAATTAAAGGTCATTGATATTGTATAAATAAGAGATAAAACTCTCATATTTTTTCATCATTGACTCATCACACAAGTGGTGGTCTGAAATTCGACCCTCTTTAATGGTTATTGGATGAAATTTAGTGGTGCGCACTTCTTGGAGGAGGCATTTCTTGGTGTACTTTGGAAATTTTTCATGTGGAGGATCTTCAACTAGGGTTTATGCCTAATTATTCTTGGTGAAGTAAGTGGAAATTTGCATTTATTTATTGTGAATGAATGCTTCTTATTGACATTCATTGTTATATTTCCTCCAAGGATTTTTAAAGGGTTGGGTGTTGACATTCACAGACTCTGCTTCTTCTTATGAATTGTCTTCAATTTTGCCTTCCTCATGGAGCTAGGGGACAAGTTGATGAAGATTTGGAGGGACTCAAGAACCTCCACCATGCTCCTATACCTCATGGAGGGTGTGAACCTCCGGTTTTGGTTCTTCTTCTTCTTTGGAGAGGATCTTGTATTGCTTCTTTATTGGAATGGCATTTTTAGTAGTTGTTTTCGAGGAGGAGGCAGGAGCTTCTTCTGCATTTGGATTAGAGGGAGATCCCTCTTGAGGAGGAGATTTTTCATATTGGTTTATCGCCTTGGGATTTTGCTTCTTTCTTTTAGGTTGTTTTCATTTCTCTTGTGCCTTAGCTTCGGGCACTTTGGGGGGGAATTTGGGCATCTCTTGGAAAAATTCCCATACTCATAACATATATTTCATTTAAAAGGAATTTGTTCATAGTCTACCTCCTACAAGAAGGTCCAGTTATGTAGCTTGAGCTTAACAACCTCTGGAAGCATTTTTTCCAGATCAACCTCCACACAGATCCGGGCACAGGCTTGCAAGCCCTCTTTTGGCTTAGCATTGTCGATATACCAACCCAGATAATTCCCAATTTCCTTGATGGTTTCTTCATTCCAACAGTGAAGGTGCGGGAAAGGAAGGCAAACCCAAACCAGAATTGTCGATGGAATTTCATTCTCCGAATTGAAATCTAGAGTCCATCTATTCAGATAGAGACCATAGGACCCCATGAAGTATGGGCCACTTCTGAAAATGAGATCTCGACCCTCCTTTTCTTCAAAAAGGAAAGTAAAGAAACCCCTACCACAAAAGGAATGGGATATCCTAACTTATAGGTGCGACTTCTAGTTCTTGTCAAGCCAAGAAACTACCATTTTTGGAGAGGGCTAGATCCTAGTGGACCGACCTACCAATCCATGATGCATGAATCTCAAGGCAGGAGATTATGAACCTGCTTGTACTAGAACCTTAGGAATATCCTCCAACTTTTTAACGAAATGTGATTGGGACTACTTCGGTTTCTTCAGGAGGTCGACAATGAGGGAGGTGAAGGCTACAATATATTCAGAGGGCAGCAGAGGGGGTGGGGGGGGATGAAGAGCCCCACCAGGGGAATCCATGCCAGCCGCAGGAGAGGAAAATCTAGGGTTTCTGGAGAGAGAGAGAGAGAGAGAGAGAGAGAGAGAGAGAGAGAGAGATCAATGAGACATTGTTATGCCTTGTCTATGGTTTTTCCCACAACTAGGGGCAAGTAGTTGAAAGAAATCCCTGAAATTAACAGAGATTCTAAAAACATTATAGCCTTTGCATCACCCAATTAGGTCAAAACGATCCATTTTACCCATATCATACATTATCTTCTCTTTCCCAAAACAAAAACCAATCAAATAGATTGGTAGAAGAGATGTTGGATTTTGAGTCATGAGTATATCAATGTTTACATCGCAGTCATTAGTGGGTGGGGAGAAATCATTTTTAGAATCTATAGGAATATATTCATATGACCATTTATTTGTTGCTACCTAATGGGGATTCATTACAAAGTCCTTCCGTTGGGTAGTTTTTCACATCTTGTTCAAATCCTCAATTTCTAGTTAATTTTTTGGTTAAATCCTTGAGTGGATCCTAGATCGATGAGAAAATACATAAAATATGATAATATGTGAGATTTGGGGAATATGTCGAGCCTTGTAATGCCTGAGAAAATGTATAAAGTCTTATAGATCTGAGAGCTTCATGTGTCACAAATAGGGCTTGGTGCATGGAATAACAAAGAGGAAGAAGAGAATCAACAAAGAATGAATAAGTCATTGTGGATCTTAAAGTGTGTAGATGAACCTAATTTGAAGCCACAAATTTATTAACCCCTCCCCCTCTCCCCCCTACCCCACCCCTATATGTAGGTAATATTGTTGATGATTACAGTTGCATGAGACATCCTCCAAGAAACAGACTGAGTGAGTCGACCTAAGAGAGAGCCCATGAGTTGGGTGTGCCCATGAGATGGGTGTGTTGTTCCTCTCTGAGACGGAGAAGGAACGTTGTGTGCCCCTGTGTGGGGTGAGGAATCCCATGAGTTGGGTGTGCCCATGAGATGGGTGTGTGGTTCCTCTTTGAGACGGAGATGGAACATTGTGTAGCCATGTGTGGGGTGAGGAAGCCCATGATTTGGGTGTGTCATTATCTCTGAGACGAAGATGAAACGATGTATTGGTCTCCTTTGTGCAGAGAGTTGAGATGATGTGATACTTTAGATGATTCTCCTGTGAGACGCGGTGAGATAGAGATTTGTTGAGTAGGACGTCCCTATGGTTGAGAATAGGTGGTCGTGCCCCTAGTGGCTGAGCACTAGTGGGTCTATGAGATCCCTTGCTATATTGTCCAAGAGTTAGACTTAGTTGTAACCCTATTTGTGATGTAAAGGGTGCAGGTCGGCCCCACCATAAAGTAAAAGATAATTAATATGGTAATTATTAATTATATTGTGAGTTATTGAGGTCGGCCTCGTTGTGCCAATAGACACTAATTTTGATATGTTCGGTCTAATATAAATAAAGGTAATTTCCCCATTGAGGAAACACAACACAAATGTGAGTTTGGAAATTTCAGCAAGTACTTGTTCTTGGGCTGAAATGTGCACCTCTCTTGGGCGCTAGTCTTCTAGGTTTTGTGAGCACCCTTTTGTGTGTTAGGTTTATGGTGTGGGAGGTCTTTCTCTTGAAGAATATAGCAAAGGATTGGATGGGTTTTCTTCCCTTGTTGAGAAGGGTTTCCCAGGATACTTCTTGTGTACTTGTGCATGGTGTTTTCTTCTTGTAATCTTGGTTACAAATTGTTTATGGTGTAACTACAATTGTTTAAGGTTCAAGTAAAATGCTAAAATTGGAATGAACTTCATGCTTGAGCCTAGCTTAATAAAAAATCAACAAATATAATTTGTTTTCTATAATTCTAAACCCCTGATATGAGTTCATGTGCTATAATGCCTAATTAGTGATGCATATAATTTTATTGTGACTTAAATGCTTTTTTCGATTTTCTATGTGCATGCCCTTGATTTGATGGGGCCAATCATTTTATATTTATATGTTTGTAGGATATCTTGGAGTTTATAGTGGTGACCTTGGCTATATTTCTATAGGAGTCTAAGCCCAATCTATAGATATATTTAATGATACACATATAAATAGTTATGCATAATTTAATTTGACAATATATATTTTATAAAAAATGAAATGAAACCAACCTAAACATCATCGTGCTACCATTGGATGTCTTATATACTAAATAAACCAAATTCCATGTTATTTTTTATAAAAAAAAAATTATAATTTTTATATATTTATTCTTTCCTTCTTTCAATAAATAAAATAAAATTAATTTTTTTAATTTTTTTAGTTTTTATCATTATTAATAATTACTTCAATAAATAAAATAAAATTATTTTTTTATTATTTTTTTTTATCATTATTAATAATTACTTTATTTGTGAAAGTTTTTAATTATTTTCAATGATATTATGTATAATTTCTTTATTTTAAAAAAATAATAGTAATCGTATTATAGCTTTTATTTACTCTATTTTTTTCTAGCTTCCTTGCTTTTTCACAATTCTATTTATTTTCTTATTTTTTAAATAATATTTAAAAACTAAATAAATAATAATTAATAACAAAGATAGTTACTCTCTCACAAATTCATATATATTTTAAAACTAAATAAATGATAATTAATAACCAAGATAGTTACTCTCACATATTCATATTATGAGATTTAGTTTTATCGGTGATTAATACTTTTCTCTTAATCTAATTTTACATTAAATTGTTTTCTCTTCTTTAATTTATCTGGTAAGTTAAATTGTTTTCTCTTCTTTTATTTATCTGGTAAGGATAATGATAATTATTAATGTTTTTTTTAATAATGTAAAGCGTATTCCGCTTAGGACTAAGGAGGTATGGGCGAAGATCACAAAAGTCTCAACGCACAAATTTGTGAAATGGAAAGCTCTGTGATATCAGTACTGGTCTAACCATATTTGAGACATGTTCGCATAAATTGCTATCCCAGTATCTGAACATGAAAAGGGAATTAGTGGCTTTCCTGTGGCTTCAACATATTGAACT
Organism: Picea engelmannii; assembly: GCA_009831015.1. Lineage (NCBI taxonomy): Eukaryota > Viridiplantae > Streptophyta > Pinopsida > Pinales > Pinaceae > Picea > Picea engelmannii. The sequence goes on from ML782724.1 coordinate 520,318, forward strand.
GTTCCAATACCCTATTTATCCACCGAAACTGCAAGTATTGTTTAACGGATTAATAGAAGTGGAGGGAGTAACGTTGGTGTTATTTGAGCCTTATGGGTTGTGTTCATGAGTGTATATGTAGTCCAAATGAGTAGCTAATGCAACTTTCTTCAAAATCATTCATATGTAGGCCATGATTTGCATGTTGCTCTGTCTTAGGACCGCCTGTGGGCAACTGCAAAATCATATCATGGTGAGAAGACAGTGTCCAGTTAAGGATGACATTGAAAAATAATCATCAATTAAAGAAAACCTCAAAAGTATGAGAAGACTATGTCCAGTTAAGGCTGACATTGAAAAATAATCATCAATAATTAAGGAAATCTCAAAAGTAGACCTCCTTGCACTTACATTCTAGTCTGTTGATTTTTCTGTCAAGATGTATGACTCCTTCAAGATATGATTCTTATCTACAAGCAGAAGAAAAAACCTGCTTTAGCTTTCCCTGATGCAAAGACAGACCTCGCTAACTTCCAAACAATATAGACTTCCAAACAATATAGATTTCTGGTTGTTTTCATTTTAATCTAAAACTCCCAAACAATATAGCCTCAAATGTCAACTCCCTCGCTAATCAAAGACAAGGAAAACCCTATCAAAGACAAGACAAACCCTGACAGCATTGCAAAGACAAGGCAAACCCTATCAAATTCCTTCACATCCACATGGCATAGCTGTTAGTCAACCTTAAACTCTAAATCAGATGGACATGGTGATGACATGGAAACCACAAAATAAAAATAATAAATCAACCTTAAACTCTAGATGCCACTAAATTGAAATTAGCAAAAAGCATGAATCGACTGATAGAAATTGACTAAAAAGCATGAACTGAAACGGATGACAGGCGTCGATGGAAACTGAAAAAAGCTCTAAGAGTCAGTTGGAGAGAGAGGGAATTTGTCTCGAATGGAAGGTTCGAGAGAGGGAGGCAAAGGTGGAAAAGCAACTATCCGTTGAAGGTGGGTGGAAACGCAACTATCCGTTGAGGATGCAACTATCCGTTGAAGGTGTGTGGAGAAGATAGCTATATATCAGATCTTAACATTTTCAACATTTTCCTCCTACTCCTCTATCCATGGTCTGGGATGGTATCTTTGGTGTCTGAGGTATGTTTGCTTTGGTGTCTGGGTGTGTGGTCTGAGTCTGGGTCAGTCATGTCTGTGTGTTGAGTCTGGGTCAGTCATGTCTGTCTGTCTGTGATAGAGGAGGAGACCCGATTGGATTGCAGGCAACTGGATCATAGGCTGGACCAAACATCTTCGAGGGAAGGGCAGTTGAGGTGATCAACGAAATCGCTACTCCAAACTCCCACTGCAGGTATGTAGCGATGGCTCTGGTTCTCTCTTTTTCATTAGTTTAGCCATGATTAACCAGCAGCTTCTCTATCTTTAAGTGGTTTAACTGGCTTATTTATTTAACTCCCCTGTTTATTGGATTAACCCATCTGTGTATTGGTTCAACCCTACTGCTTCTTTAGTTTAACCCACCACCGACTTCATTAGACCTGCTGCTTCTTTAGTTTAACCCACCGTCGACTTCATTAGACCTGTTGCTTCTTTAGTTTAACCCACCGTCGACTTCATTAAACCTGGTGCTTTCAAATCCTCTTCATTGCCTGTCTATCAATTCATTAAACGTGGGTGTTTTAAATCTGCCAAACCAGTGCAGTGATACTAAAGATAATAGTCTGCGAAACCAGTAGGGTTTGTGTTGAAAAACAGAGATGGATCTATTCTATGAGACTCTGCACAAACGTTTAGCTTAATGGTTCGTGAAAATGGTCATCAGATTTTTAAAGGCCGAAAACTTTTTGATTTCGCCCATATATTTATTATATTGATTTCTCTATGACTAAATTTATAATACGGACAGTCTTGTTTCAAAATTTTAGCAAAAATAAACCTAATCAAGAGAAAAGAATTTAGAATGCAAAAATAGAAATGCAACATGCAGAATGCAAAGCAAAAGCAGAAATGCAAAAGACATAAGATATAATGATGGATAACTTTGAATCAGGGTTTCTAGTTCTTTGTAAATTCAGTTACATAAAAAACCCCACCAAAAAATAACTAATCATCTTTCTGTCAGTGTTAAAAATCCATAAGAAACTTATCACAAAGAAAAAAAAATCATAATAACCATCTGCTTAAATTATTTAGCAAAACACTGGATTTAAAATCATAATAACCATCTGCTTTGAAACCCTCTGGGTTTTTTAACCTTCTTGTTTATTGGTTTAACCTGCCATGAGTTTACGCCTCTGCCATTAATTATGTTTAACCTGCCATCGGTTTAATCCGCCCCTCAATATGTCTCATTTGAATTGTTAATGTGTGGAATCATTTATTGTCTTCTAAATCGAATCCGAACAGTTTTTTTCTCCAAATACTTTCTTGTAATCTTAGTGATTGATAATTTTTAATAATACAGTTTTTTAATACTTTTACTAATACAGTTGTTAATTTTTAATAGAATGTTTTTAATAATATTTTTGACCTGAGATCGCATAGCTACACATCGCCGAAAAGTCATCATTTCATCGAAAATACTGTGATGTTTGAACCGCCCCGAAACATGTTTACTTAAAACCCAACACTAGTTATAATATCTATATTATCTCTCCCTCAGCCATGTTCATTCCCTCAACGATGTTCATTGTATTTTTTTATTTTTTTTACTGTTTACTGTATTTTTAAATTAGTTTACTGTTTAAATGTAGATATTATCTCTCTCAGCCATCTTTAGTGTATTTTTAGCCAGAGATTTAAAGGGGTAATGAAAATAATAATTACAGTATCTAGTCATTTAGATTATTATGACAATTCTTATTTAATTTTTTTTTATGATCATAGTAAATATTAGTACACAGATTTTTTTGACAGGTATAATAGAAAGATATAAAGATAAAAAGGTAGGCTGGTTAGGACGATTAAGATATGCAGTGTAAAAAGGTAATTATATTTTTTTAATACAATATTAACTCTATAATCATTTGTCTCATTTTGATTATATGAAATTATTTTAATTATAAGTAGAACTTTGTTATTATAATGCATTAGAAATATTTCAAATTTTTATGGTTTTTCTTTCTTATATTTATGTGGTATTGCAGGTTTATTTATAAGA